>JAFFST010049854.1:3017-39113 GCA_022414735.1 Noturus placidus
CTCGACTGAGTCAGAGTGCGCGCGCCTCCTCTCCCCCTGAATCCGCGTCGCCGAGCGGTGACTTTGATCTCGCGGCATTCAAGCTTGAGCTGTTGGCTACATCGGTCCCTTATTATCTTGCAGTTGTTTACATTTATTATTCTAACTAGTCTACTCTTCATTATTATGCAGTTCCCCACTATTGTTATTTTATCAATTGAAATTTTTTACCTAAGTAACACATTGAATCAATGCTAATTTTTGCTGTACCAAAAATGTATTTTATTGAAACACCATGTTATGTTGTATAGAAATTAAAATTTTGTGTATCGTTACGTTCGTAGTGCTATTGTCATTTAATTCAATGTGCTATCTGTACTGTATATACATATAGTTGCTACTTTTATTATCTTCCTTGTAATATTGGCCCTTTTATCAGGTAAACCTACCATGTTGGTCATTTTGTATATAGTTACAGTAACTAACTTTACTTATTCTATTGCTGTGCACAGTTAATTATTTCAATTTTCCCGGTCCATCAGTGGAAAAGGACAGACCCAGGATTATTACTGACCAGATGTTTGGGACCTTCAGCATTGGTGGTTGTAGGGCTTACTATGGTGACCAAAAAAATTTACTGTAACCGGAATAAATCTGTGTTTAACAATTTTTTTTCTGGAAAAAAACTCCATAGAAAAGCTGCATTAGAAGATAAAATGATAATTTTTACAGTCCTGTAATGTGAACTGTAATATTAAATGATTCATAAAAGCGTAGGCAGTGTCTTTTAAGAATATTCTACAAATAAACGACATCAGCAAGTGTGCACCATTGTGGGGTTGAGAATAGCCCTGCAGCCAAAAATATCCAGCTAGTTTACGGCATGGACTGGGTAGAGGGGGCTGCAAACTGCATAGCAGCAATCAGTAATCAACAATAAATAACTATGCCTACAAAGACCAATGTGGCAGATGAACTTGGCCAGTGAGTTTAGCCTTAAGGAAATACATGATGTTAAAGGAAATCTACCAGAAATAGTAGACTATCTGCATACCTTTGGGAACTTCAGTATGGTAGTGCATATGCTGCAATTTCTTTTTAATTATTTGGTTTTTTTTCTTCTGCTTTTTGCAGTCTTCATTCGGAACACACAGATGCCTCCTTACGGCTCTCCTCAGCCTGCTTCTGCCTTATCCCCACGCCCGTCATCTGGAGGCCAAGTGCATGCTGGGATGGGTCATTATCCTCAAAACAATTCTATGGGCAATTATGTGCCACAGGGAGGACAATATGTTCCTCAAGGTAATACATGGACTTTGTATAGTTCTTAGTGTTTATACTTTGCACTTGCATACCTATTCTGTTTTCTCCTTATTTGAGTTCTTAAATTCTTTATCTTCTCAGAACATACCATTGAAGATACCAACCTGCTGTTGGTATCATTGAAGATACCAACCTGCTGTTCATTTGCGATGATACGATACAATTCGATTTAGTAGCCTCTCATCTATAGGTGTCAATATTTGTCCAACTTTGTTCGGAGTCTGGGTTACGCTTGCTGTTAATTCGTAAAAAAAATGACGTTATTAAAGCTATGGGCAAAAAACCTTGTTAGCCTATTAAGTTATTTAAACTTCTGTTTAATTTGTTTTATATATACACTAGTGATGCACTCAGACCTCAGAATCAAAAGCCGTTAAAGCGTCTTCCAAAACACTATATACGTGGTCTATGTAGAGTATATGCATTTAAGCTCTGTTATGTACTTAATTATAAAATGACTAATACATTCATAAGCTTAAACACCCTGTGTCTCACTGCCCTGTAGATTCATGACTGGCTCAGGATAATTTGTGCTGTTTCCCCATCCGGATAGTTCACAGATTCCAAGGAAATCTACTGGTAGACTTTAGACTTTAAATAATCCACACTTTAGTTGTCTGCAGTCGCGTATATCTCCTTGCCGGTGTGTACATGGGATCACAAAACGCGTGCCTTCTCCTTGCGCAGGCTCAGTGCGGACCAATCAAAAACAAGCATCCTTCCATATTGTTCCTCGTGTAGGTGCACACACATAGGCATAGTAGAAAAATATGGCTGATCATGTCAATAATAAACAATAATTATAGTGTTTACTTAACCAGATTCAGTTAACCAGATTCTCCAAATACAAACCTCTCTGTTTTAGGAGAGAATGATCTTTTTGTGACAGTGGCTTTAGATCATTTGACCATCGATCTTTCTTATTGTCGCTCACCGATAATAAGAAGGAGACAATAAAGTCAGCTGCCTGTCTGCTCCTATTTATATGTCTATCGTGTTGGACAACCTTTACAGTTTACACTCTTTCCCACAGGCTACCCGAGGCAGCCAGGCTATAGTGGCATGACTGGTCCTAACTATCCTGGTGGTCCAAGCATGGGAAGCCCTATGAACCCCATGTCAGGACAGGGAGGAGGGGGTGCATATAGCGGTATGCCTCCTGGGCGCATGGGTCCAGGGCAGATGGGCTCAAGACCGTACGGTCCTGGCATGAGTCCCAACATGGGTGGCATACCACCTCAGGTGGCTTCAGGCATGTGTCCTCCACCTGGCATGAACAGAAAACCCCAAGATCCAACCTCAGCGGGCATGCACCCTGGTCCATCTAACTCGATACATAGGTAGGATCCTAGAGCATTTGATCTCAATTATTACTGAAAATGAAGAACCAAGTAAGCATTCAATCATACTCTCTTTTAGGTTGTGTAATGGTACCCCCATGGAAGCAGGTATTCCCTGGGGCTTGTAAAATTGGTGTTTAGTAGTAGGGGCAAGTAGTCAACTAATCCAGCACTCATGTAACTTAACAAATGATTAGGTACTTGAAAATCACAAGCTCATTTTTTCACACAGAAGTAACAATAAAAAGGCCTACTTCATATACTTTAGAAGAAATGTTCTTGGCACTCAAAAGGCAATCCAAAACCCCATATTTTCTATATTTCTCCTAGATGTTTTGTCAGATTCTTACCATATATATTAAATAAGAAGTCGTACTTGCATACATATGAGAGTCATCGTCATAATACCACCACATGGCAGCAGGAGCTGGCTTATAAATCTTTTCAATATTGTTCTCACAGATTAGTTTTATATCACCTTTAGTCCGCTCGATGTCATCAAATTCTTGATTGCAAACAAGTTGCTATTTTAAATGTGATCAAATAACTTGTGATGCAGTCCAAACAGGAGATGTTGTGTAATTCCTATTTATGGTGTAGAATATGTCTCAAGGTTCACATGCATGTTCCATAACACCACATGCTCATACTGGCAAATTGTCAGAGATCCATCCGCCTTTCACATTCTTTTTCTATAAAGAATCACAAAATTCACAGCAATTCAACACACTCACACTTCACTATTGTGAATATAATTTTAAAATATTAGTAAATGTGCATTGATTATATGTTCAAAGGCAATATCATAGCAATCAATTAATATGGCACTGTTTAAGCATAATATTTTCCTTAATTATTCCACAGTGCATCATGTGATGCGGTGAGCTGATATTTCAGATGTATATTAATGCATTGTTTCTCATACCTTTTAACTTGCCAACAAAGTAATAACACCCCTATTGCTAAAAGGAAGTAACAATCATGTCATGTGACACACAGTTTATTGACTTTAGATGACCATGATAGCACATTACATTTACATATATCCAGAGCGACTTGCACTTTCTCATTTTATACAATTGAGCCACTTTAGGGTTCAGTGCTCTAAAGCACTTTTTTGAAGATTTGAACTCACGACCTTCCATTCAGGAGTCCACGGTCTTAACCACTGTGCTACCTCTGACGACATTATAATGTGCAACTGACGTCGCCCCAACATTGGTGTTTGGACCCACCAGTCACTGAGGCGTATGCCATGCTCAGTACCTCATGAACTTGGCACACAAATCACAAGAACTGCCCATCATATTTTTTGTAAATGCAGCATTCAGTTTTACCGAAATGCATAAATTTTGGCAGGCTTGTTGGTTTTCTTAGATGAATTTCACAATCACATACATTAAATCCAACCAACAGGAAGTCGACCATTGTGGATTTTGTGTGTTTTGAGTAGCATCAAACATTTTGAATACCAGATTTGGCCAGCAAGATGTGAAGATGTCCATGATGTTAAATTGTGAAGGTGTTCTTGCTACATGTCCATTGTTTAAAGCGCTATACAAATAGAATATAAATTAATTGAATATTACACTGCACAAGCAGGAAATATGGCATAATTCCATCCAATCTGGCCAAAGTTCAATCTCTTTAATGAAGATGTATAATTGCATGCACATGCCAATAGTGATTTTCATACTCGTAGCCTGAGCATGCCACAGTGGGATAAACTCTTTCTTTTGGGTAATTCACATAACACACACAGAGCACAGTTTATTATATGTATATTTTGCAACATTATAGTGCAGTTACTGTGCAAAACAATATTATTCAATGTCAAATGTTTGACAAACAGTAGTATTGATGTTTATCAAAGGTAATCATAGTTTTATAAATTTTCAGTAGAACTGCCATGCAGGTGTTTCATGGCAATGTTATTTATAAATCACTGGTTGAAGATAAATTGTGCCTTAAATTATTTTAAAATAACAAATTTGTGCCTCCTCCTCCCCAAAGTACATGAGCATGTCCCGCTTATCGGTGACATGGTACAGATCACATGGTGACTTTATTTATTATATTTCCTCATCTTTTAATTCCTGGCCAGTCCAATGTTTATCCTGATTACTTTCATACTATAATTAGGCATAGACAGTCATTGGTTTTATTCAGCTGAATAACTTGCCTTCTCCAGGCCTCCTGGTTATCCTGCTATGACCCAGGGGATGATGGGAGCTGGGTCTCCGTATGCACCGCCTATTAACAGCATGCATGGGATAATGAACCAGGCTGGGCCGTACCCCATGGGAGGCAACGTGGCCAACAACTCGGCAGGTGAGCACCAGGCCTGGTGCTTGCTTATTTATTTATTTATTTATTATTTTATATAAAGATATAGCTCTAAAGAAAGCTATTCTAGAATATTTAACTTTTACACCAGAATAATGTTTCAGTTAAATGCAAAGGGTGAAAGGATAAGTCTGGATAAAGGAAATTCACAGTAGGTGAATTTTATTTGCAGAAGTTCTTCTGCAGTTCTTCTGCAGAAATACAGGCGTGTAGTCAGTGTTCTAGGTAGGCTTTTACACATTTAGTTAAACAGGAAGGGAGACAAGTTGGGTGACAAGGCTGGAACTGAACTCTTTCATCTACTGTGATCATCTTGTCTCCAGATTTATCTTTCCACCTTTTGCATTTGACTTGAAGCGTTATTCTGGTGTAAAAGAACACTACGAACACTATCAAAAATCAAACATTGCACGACCTTATGCTGATGACATACCGCAGGTTTTATTGTACTTACAAAAAGCAGTACAGCTACCTGGCACAACATGCTTTTATAGTTCAATATTCGATATTTGTCCGAAGAGGGAAAAAAAAAAGCAACAACCCTGAAAGACCTTAAATGTGACATGGTGTCATAGGTGTGTCTAAGATTCCTGGACATGAGCTTTTGGAAAATTGCTCTCACTGATTTATTTCTGAATGGCAAAATAATTTGGTATGTTTGTGGAACCTTCAACAATGCTTAGATTTGTAGCCTTGGGTCTTCTGAAATAAATGCTATTTCATGTTTCTCTACTAGCATGCATGTAGAACAATTTTTAGATTTTTGGAGAAATAAGTCTGTGTCTATAAAGCACATTTATAACTGTCCACAGTACAAGTCCTCCATGCTTTAGTTAAAGAATCATTGAAGGAGTCATTATTACAGGTGGTAGGAACTTGTAGATTTGCTGGTGGAAATACTTTTTGCCTATTATGCTACTCCTTATTAAAGAAGTTCCTTTGACGATTCATGTGCCAAGTTGAATTGTATAATGCAAATGCATACAGTGCACAAATGTTTCCTTCTGTCTTCCAGGTATGGCACCCAGCCCAGAGTTTGCCATGGATAAGGTTAACCAAAACCAGAAAGCAAATAATAAAGCTGATGGGACTCCTAAAACTGAATCAAAAAAGGTAAGGAGCTGTATGAATGTTTGAATTAACTGTAGTAGTAATAATACATGTGGTTGAGGCATGGCCTTTAAGACTAATAAAATAATTCATATTTAGGTTGGAGGAAGGCTTTTCTAGTGTTACTCTACTTAAATTCAGATGTTCACTTACCACAGGTTAAGGATTTCTTGATGAACTGTTAATTTTGTTTTTCTTGTTTTGTTGCCAGAAGTCAAATTCATCCACCACCACAAATGAGAAAATAACTCGGCTATATGAGCTGGGTACTGAGCCAGAGAGGAAGATGTGGGTGGACCGTTACCTGGCCTTTGCTGAGGAGAAAGCCATGGGCATGACCAACCTGCCGGCAGTGGGCCGCAAGCCTCTCGACCTCTTTCGTCTCTATGTGTCTGTTAAAGAGATTGGTGGCCTTACACAGGTGAGTGTGCATACACACAAATGACGATGATTTATAAACCTAATAGTTCTCAAAAGGGAGTGTTTACAAGGTGTAGGGTTCCATTAATGAATACATTGTCACTTATTTTCTATAACGCGTAAAACGGGTACATGAAAGGAGTATTCTAAAAGCAACTCATGTAAATACCTTAATCAGAATATTGAAACCTGAAACTGGAATAGACTTAATTTGAAGTTTGCCCCATTTTTTTAAAGACACAAAAAGGCTAATATTTGAACCTCTCAAAACCAAGCCTCGTAGCTGTGTAGTTTTGCCAGTATGAGATACTGTATGAGTATGAGTGTTAGATTTGTTGTCCGGTTGAACGGTGACCCCCTGCCCCAGTCTCAAATCTCTTGCAGACTGGAGGTTTTCTTCAGGACTGCCCTATATTTGGCCTCATCCATCTAGTGCTCAAGCGTGACTGGTTTCCCAGTCCCTGCTGATAAAAAGCATCTACACATGATGCTACCTGCATCATGCTTCATGGGGGAGGTGTTTTAGGGTGATGAAGTAGTGAAATATTTCAAATTCTGAGGCCTTGTCTGTGATTATAAATTCACCTTTATCCCACATATGAAGATGCTGAGGAAAACATGTTTTAAAACAGTTAATATTTTGAAAGTGCTGGCCAATAGAAAATGGGGTGCAGACACTACCGGTCTTTTACATCTCTACAGAACATTAATTAGATCTCAACTGGATTACGGGAGTATTGTGTGTGTGGTCAGTCAAGGAAGTCATATTTGAACACATGACACAATACACCATCAGGGAATGCATCTAGCTCTTAGAGCCTTCAGAAAAAGTCCCATTCAAAGCCTTTATAAAGAAGCCAGTGAACCTTCCCTCCAGAATAAGCATCTGGCCTTACAATACATTACATTTACATTACATTTATTCATTTAGCAGACGCTTTTATCCAAAGCAACTTACAAATGAGACACACTCACACACCAATGGTAGCAGAGCTGCATGCAAGGTGCTAGCTTGCCATTGGGGGCAACTTAGGGTTCAGTGTCTTGCCCAAGGACACTTCGGCATGGGATCACCCGGGCCGGGATTTGAACCGCCAACCCTACGATTAGTGGATTAGTGGACAACCCGCTCTACCGACTGAGCCCCAGTCAAACTCAAAGCAAAGCCAAGTAATCCGGCCTGTACACCAGTATTCCAACCACAATGGTCATATCTGTATGAAGCTAGACCTAAAGCAATCAAACCCTTTGGAAAAATGGATTAAACCATATTTGTAGAATTTGAACATAAAACTGGACAGCATAAGACTATCATTTTTGGCCTGTTCCCCTCTGGACCTTGAAAAATCGGAAGAAACACTTCCCAATGTGCATCAACAGGAATTCTTTGAACTGAAATATAATTTCCCACTCCATAGTACAGTATTTACGGATGGATCCAAAACGGATAACAGTGCATCAGCAGCAGCAGTAGTGACTGGAGATCAACAGTATGGCAACTTGCCTCTATAATAACTTTTGATTCTCTCCTCCTATTGGCATAAATCTTACAACTTTGTCTAGGCTATGTGTCTAAACACACAAAACTAATGACAACTGGTTTTGCTGGCTTTTTGGTAGCTAGTTAAAACTTACTACATCAGTGATATTCTGGTCATCTCTCACTGGCCATAGAAAATGATTGGGCCAGACAAAATAAAGAAGATACAGAATATAAATTCTGTCTTTCAAAGATTATAATTTGATGCTGAGCACTGATGAATTTGACCATTTTTATTTTCTGTGATTTTACACTATTTAAAGACTCTGCAAAAGAATAATTTCATAGCTGGTCCTAGATTTCTCTAATCATTCTTGCTTTGGCCCTGTGGCTTGCATGTAGTTATAACTATCTTTCGTCTTCTGTTTTCCAGGTGAATAAGAATAAAAAGTGGAGGGAGTTGGCGACAAACCTGAATGTTGGGACCTCCAGTAGTGCAGCTAGCTCACTTAAGAAGCAGTACATTCAGTGTCTGTATGCGTTCGAGTGCAAGATTGAGCGTGGTGAGGACCCACCTCCGGATATTTTTAACAATGACCCCAAAAAGAACCAGGCGAAGGTACAGCCACCCTCTCCAGGTCAGTGCACATCCTCACATTTTGACCTTAGATTCAGGAGTGGCAAAAAAATTTGTTGAAAATGTTTTTTTTTTTTTCTTAGAAAGGTTAGATTTATTTCACACTTTCATGTTTGATATGAACATGAACTGATGCTCTTGACCTGTATCTGCATGATTTTATGCATTGTGCTGCCACATGGTTGGCTGAGTGGATAACTGCAGGTATATGAGCAGGTATGAAGATGTTCCTATTAAAGTGGACATGAGTGTATATGGAAAATTATGTGAAATAATTGTTGATGTAATATGATCAAGCAGTGTAGCAACACCCTGAGGAAAAACTGCAGAAAAGCTTATAACTGACTGACACGACTTGTAAAAACAATGAATTCGGTGTGTTATAAACACTCTGAGGGGTGTTGTCATGCTGGAACAGATTTTGGGACTCTCAGTTCCAGTGAAGGGAAATTGTAATGCTACAGCATGCAGAGACATATACTATTATGTGTTTCCAAGTTTGTGGTGACAGTTTATTTTTCTTTATTCAAGCCATAAAAACGCAAATATGAGGGATGAACACCATTCCTCCAAAATATATTCCCTCAACCGGTGCTGTGGCAGGGAGAGCTGTCTAACATGAAATTAGACAAAAATCTCCCAGCAGTTTTTAAGTCGTTTGACATCTGCCATAGCATATGATTTACTTCATTTTTATACTCCTAACTGTTAAGGCCTTGTAACCTGTTGAGACTACTCTATTCCGGACAGCCATTTTTCTTTATAGAATAAAGGTAAAGATCTAGCATGCCTGCCTGTCGTTATAACCGGTCTTTCTGTATCTTTCTCCAGCGGGATCTGGATCTTTACAGGGCCCTCAGACTCCACAGTCAACTAGCAGCTCCATGGCTGAAGGAAACGATCTGAAACCCCCAACCCCTGCGTCAACACCCCACAGCCAGATTCCTCCTATGCCTGGTGTGCGGTATGTCCAAAATTTGAATAGGCCCTTCAGGCTCATTAGGCTGATCAGTGACAATGTAGAAGATGATTGGTGTCGTATATAAATCAACGGCTGCTTCTGTCTGATCTTCAAACAGGAGCAGTGTGAATGTTCAAGACCCTTTTGCTGATGGTGGAGATCCTGCCTTTGCTAGACGGAGCTCGATGACCCCTAACTCCAGCTTCCAGCCTGGAATGGGGGGCCCACCTGATATAATGAGTCGTTTAGGTCCATACGAGCCTAATAAGGACCCTTTTAGTGGTATGAGGAAAGGTGAGAATTCTGCATGTTATTTCTGGTGGTGTAACTTGCAGCTTTACATCAAATACTGTCAGTGCAGTGGTGACTGGACAGAAAGTCACTGCTCAAATGTTTGTCAAATGTTCCCCACGAACCGCATTCTCTGAACACCTTAATTAGGCTCACATTGTTTTATTTTTGGAAATAAAGCACTTTGGACTTGTTTCTCAATATTGATTTGTTTCTCAATATCAGTCCCTGAATCTTTGCTAATATTC
Organism: Noturus placidus; assembly: GCA_022414735.1. Lineage (NCBI taxonomy): Eukaryota > Metazoa > Chordata > Actinopteri > Siluriformes > Ictaluridae > Noturus > Noturus placidus. Next base: position 13,153 of record JAFFST010049854.1, read on the forward strand.
TAACGATTTTGATTTTAGACTTAAAGTCCAGGGAATGTTACTTCACTATGTATCTGCTTTACGTTTAGCTGGTGAGCAGTTCATGAATCCGGGTCAAGGCCCCAGCAGTGGAATGAGTGAACAATATAACCGAGGCCCTCCGGGACCTATTGCTAACGTGCAGTTAGGTCACAGACAACAGTATGGACCATATGGACCAGGATATGACCGGAGGTACGAGCTACTGACTGAGTTGCTGTATGATTCTTTTTTCATCTGCTAAGTCTCTCATTAACTCGGACTACATGTAATGTTTTAATGGATTATTTATGCTCTGATTTATTTTTGCAAAGTAATCTTGTACTGGTATTCTAAAAGTACAAAAGGAAAGACCATCATACTTAGTAGCTGCATAGAAGTATTTCGTAAAATTATTGAACACTTTGCAGGATGTTTAACATGAAACTCAAATTGGAATTACACAAGCATTTATTTTATACCGTGTTTTCTGCAACTTGCTGGGATTATAAATCTTTCTGATAAGGATTCTATTAACAGAATCACTAACAATTTTGTGTTCTCGTAGTGTCTTCTATTGTACTATTTATTGACAGTTATGAAGCAACTAAATTACAGTCCAATACTCTATGGATCACAATTTAAAATGTATCCCACATATATTACATGTAGTTAACGATCATATAAATGTCTGTCTGTACTTTCTTTGATTTGCTGCCATCAGCTTATAGCTGTGCTCATTAATTTACATACCCTTACAGAATCTGCTAAATGTTCATTTAAATAAAGAAAAAGAGGGATAATTAAAATTTCATTTTGTTTAACAGATGTTTACATATAGTTTTGAACAGGATGATCGGTGTGATTTTATTCTTTTGTTTAAAGATCTTTTTTCTTTTTTTCATTTAGTACTTCCCCTCAGAAGCGTCATAAGATATTGACATGTTTCCCAAAAAACAAAATGATAACAATTTACACTGGTCATCCTGTTCAAAAGTTTACATCTCTCTGGCTCTTAATTTGGTGTGTTACCTTCTGGAGCATCAGTGAATGTTTGCACCTTTTTTGATAGTTGTGTATGAGTCCCTCAGTTGTCCTCAGTGTGAAAAGATGGATCTCAACACCATATAGCCGCTGTTAGAAAGGGGTCAAATATACAGAAGAAAAGCAAAGAATGTGCAGGAACTGGAAGATTTTTCTGAAGAACAGTGGACAGTTTAACTGCTCAGGACAAACAAGGGACTCATGAACAACTATCACAAAACATACAAACAATCATTGATCATCCAGGTAACAACACAAAGTATTAAGAATCAAGGGTATTTATGAGGGGGAATGAACAAGACAAAACTTGAACAATAGCAAAGTATTAAAAGAAAAAAATGTACATATGTCCTTCAATATGTCCTTATAGACAAAAGCCAGACATTAGTCCAGATGGCAGTATGTGTCCTGCAGCCCCACATCCAAACACCATGCCCTCTGGACTCATGCCTGGCTCTTGTCTGTAAGGACATATTGAAGGGCATATGTACTTGAGTTTCTTTTAATACTTTGCATTGTTATAATGAATTTTCTAAACCATTTACAAACATTAAAAAAATGCCTGGTACATCAGTGTAACTTGTAATTCAATATAATACAAGCCAAAAAAAGCAACAAAGTTTTAAAAGAAAATCATGTATATTTACCCTTCAATATATCTTTACAGACAAGAGCCAGGCATGAGTCCAGATGGCAGTATAGGTCCTGGAGCCCCACAGCCAAACACCCTGCCCTCTGGTGCTGACACGGGAATGTATTCACCTAATCCACAGCAGCAAAGGTTAACATTGGTTCTTGTCATGTTGATTGCAACTGTAATGTTTATTACCTTGTTCTTAAATGGGTATCATTTAGCCATATTTCTTTTTCCTCAGGCATGATTCCTATGTTAATCAGTTCCCTGGACAAAGTGCACCCCCTAGTGGACAATACCCAAACCAGCAGCCTGGAATCTACCCCCAGCAGACGGTTTGTATAGTACTGAACATGTTCAGCCTTTTGCCCTGATATTATATTTAGGATATAGCTTATGTAACAAGGAGTTACGAAATAATCTTCTAAATAATCTACTTTGTCTACTACTTTGTCTTTACATGTTTGTTTAACAAGAAATGTTTCCAAATTCCATCTTGCAGAATTACACGCAAAAGAGGCCCGGAGATAGTGGTTATGGTCCCCCAGCAAAGCGTCATGAGGGGGACATGTATCCATTCAGTGGCCAGCAGCAACAGGCCCCTCAAACCTCAGGTGGACCCCAACCCCAACAGGACATGTACAACCAGTATAATACCTACCCTGCCACAGATCGACGTCCACCTGGTCCACAGAGTCAGTTCCCGTTTGGTTTTGGACGGGACAGGGCACCCAATGCCGGAGGTGCTAACTCTCAGTCCTCCATGCCGCCGCAGATGATGGGCAGCCCCTTGCCCTCTGTCCCTGATGGCCCCCAAGGTCCCATGTGGCAAGGCAGAAATGATGTGAACTTTCCCAACTATCCCAGTCGTCAGGTACCTCCCGGAGTTCCCACTCAAGGTCCAGGGTACCATGCCACGAACCGTTCTGAAGACATGTTACCTTCAGACCAGCGAATGAATCATGAAGGTCCATGGCCTGGTCATGTCAACCAGAGGCAACCTCCTTATGGACCTGGTGGTTCTGGCCCACCCATGTCAAGAACACTGCAGTCCAATTTTCAGTCCACTCAAAATCACATTCCACAAGTATCAAGTCCAGCACCCATGCCAAGAACCATGGAGAACAGTACATCACCCAGCAAGCCCCCTTATATGCACACTGGGATAAAGATTCAGAAAGCTGGACCTGTAGTCCCAGCCGCACACACAGCCCCAACACCAGTACAGCATCCCATGATAAGGAGAGACATAGCCTTTCCTCCAGGGTCAGTGGAGGCGACTCAGCCCATCCTCAAACCACGCCGCCGACTCATGATGAAAGATATTGGTAAGAAGCTGTGTATACATTTCAACTTTTTGCTATGGGGTCCATGCAAATATAAATTGCTTAATCTTTGTTTTTGTGCATATGTGTGTATATATAAATGTATATGTATGTAGGAACACCGGAAGCCTGGAGAGTCATGATGTCCCTCAAATCAGGATTGCTGGCAGAGAGCACTTGGGCCTTGGACACGATCGGTATTCTTCTATATGATGATAATAGCATTTCTACCTTCAGTCTGTGTCAGGTGAGATGCTCATGCAATGTCTCGAACGCTATGGATATACTGAGCATACTGCTTTGCATTGATCATGGATTAAAGTGCCTCACATTAAAGTGTGTTTAAATTTAATCTGATTATGCTTTTTCTTTCAGCTTCCTGGTTTCCTTGAACTGATAGTGGAGTACTTCCGTAGATGCCTCATTGAAATTTTTGGCATCTTGAAAGAATATGAGGTCGGAGATCCTGGGCAGCGAACACTGATTGACCCAGATGCTGCCGACTCAGATATGTCTGACGAAGAAATCCCAGAAATAGGACAGATGGAGGAAGAAGAGGACAAAGAGGAGAAGAGTAGCCAGCACTCATTACAGATCCAAGTCAAACATGAGAAGGATGAGCTAATACATGAACAGAAATCCTGTGGTATGTCTGAAAAAGAGAAGGAAGCAGAAATATCTTCATCTAAAGAGCATGAGTTATCTACTGCCTTTCATGATAGTAGTGCAGTACAGGAAAAGCTCAAACAGGCTAGCAAATTTGACAAGCTTCCTATTAAGGTAGTGTGGAAGAAGGACCCATTTGTCATTGGTCACAATGGCAAGTTGGGCCGGCGACAGACTTTTGACAGTGGGCTGATTCATTGGAGTGTTGGTGGAGGTGACACCACGGAGCACATCCAAACTCACTTTGAGAGCAAAATGGAGCTGCTAAAACCTCATAAACCTATCAATACAAAGGCACATCCCATAGCGGAACTGGTTAATGAGAACCGAAATAAGGATGAGAGAGTCATACCACACCAGCAAAATGAGCAGCAAACAGAGTCTCAGCCTTCCTCAGGCCAACCATTGGAGGAGAAAAACACCACAGCTATTGCTAGTGCATCTGCTACCATAATGGCCACTGTTGATGATGTGCTGTCTGGTTGGTCGGCATCAGTTGCTGAACAATCTGTGCAGAATTGCATAGGGAAGGAGGAGGAGAAGAACAAGTTCCTGTTTGGGATTGACCCATCACAGCAGATCAGCAGCATTAAGATCCTTGAAGACGAGCCACACAGCAAGGATGAGTCCCCATTGTGCACGTTATCGGACTGGCAGGACGCGCTAGCCCGACGCTGCATATGTGTCTCTAATATTGTCCGCAGTCTCTCCTTCATCCCTGGCAATGACACTGAAATGTCCAAACACCCAGGCCTGCTGCTTATACTGGGCCGTGTGGTACTCCTGCACCACCGGCATCCTGAGCGCAAGGAGGCTCCTGTCACCTATGAGAAAGAGGAAGAGGAAGATGGAGGACTCCGCTGTGAGCAACATGAATGGTGGTGGGACTGTCTGGAGGTTCTGCGAGAAAACTGTCTGGTCACGTTGGCAAACATCTCAGGCCAGTTGGACCTGTCCATGTACCCAGAGAGTATCTGCCTTCCACTGCTGGATGGTCTTCTCCACTGGGCTGTCTGCCCCTCAGCAGAAGCCATTGATCCTTTCCCTACGTTGGGGCTTAATGGAGCAGTTTCTCCTCAGAGAATGGTTCTTGAGACCCTTAGCAAGCTCAGCATCCAGGACAATAATGTTGACCTCATTCTGGCCACTCCACCCTTCAGTCGCCTGGAGAAATTCTACAGTTCACTGGTACGCTTAATTGGTGACCGTAAGGTACCTGTGTGCAGGGAGATGGCAGTGGTGCTGTTGGCTAACCTGGCCCAGGGTGACAGCCTGGCAGCTCGGGCCATTGCTGTGCAGAAAGGCAGTATAGGGAACCTCCTGGGCTTTTTGGAGGACAGTCTAGCAGCCACACAGTTCCAGCAGAGCCAGGCTTCACTGCTGCATATGCAGGGGACACACTTTGAACCCACCAGCGTGGACATGATGCGGCGGGCTGCCCGTGCCCTGCATGCCCTGGCCAAAGTAGAAGAGAACCACTCAGAGTTCATGTTGTACGAATCAAGGCTACTGGACGTCTCTGTATCCCCCCTCCTGAACTCAGGAGTGTCCCATGTGATCTGTGATGTACTGTTTCTGATTGGCCAGTCATGACAGCTGTGGGGCTGAGCTTTGTCCCCCTTCTTCCTTTTAAACCCCTCGAATCTGTGTGAATGGAGAAATGTAATAGCGAAAACTGACTGTCCTTTTTTTAATTTATGCAAAAATCACCTCAAATTCCACTGATTGCTCTTTCTACCTTGCTTCTTTCTAAAGGAAGGATTTCACAAAGTGGATTTAACACTTAAATAAAATGAAGAGAAACTAATGTGGATACATGACTTATGACCTTGGGAGAGTGTGATGCCATTTTGGAAGGATGTTTTTTTTTTTAATTAAATGAAAAGTAGATTTAAAAAAAGAAAAGAAAACTAACCAAAGTTGCTGTCACATTTACAGTGAGTTTGGGGAATAAAGGTGCCCAGTGGTCCTTTTGGTTTACTGGGCTGGCAGGCACCATTGTCGAGTTCTTGTTTGGAAGCTATACAGTTTCAGACTCTTGTTTGTGCTATAAATTGTAACTTGGATGATATATACACTGAGCCCAGGGACCAGGTCATTGGCTGTGAAGAGACATCTGTAAATGGAAGGCCTGTACAGTAGATTGTATGACTTTTTTTTTTTGTACTGTACACCTTAAAGTGACAAGCTGTAAACATACTGTAATAATAATACTGTTTCACACTGAGATAATGCTGACTTGGCAGCAAAAACTGTAGTTTTTAAAATGATTTTCATTCTTATTTAGAGAGAGGGGAAAAAGGCATTCTTCCCCCAAAGTATCGTGTACAACACCCCGACCTCTTTGTCCCTTGATTGTATGACTTGACCCTAAAAGAAATCACCTCTTAGGACTGGCCTTGAGCTTCAGATGCAGTCCAGACTGCAATGTAAATAATGATGTACAATACACTTTGCTCGCTCGCGCTCTCTCTCTCTCTCTCTCTCTCTCGCTCACCTTATTGCGCTCTTCACCATTTTTAATCTTTGATTAATTAAAGATTACACTCAAGATCTCTTCATTGCGCATTGCCATGTGTTTATTTAATCCCCTTCCTTCGCATACATCTGAGACACAGGATTTTCTCTCTTTATAGTCAACCCAAACACATTAGTTCAAGTGTAGAGAAATATGACAAATCTAATGTCTGTGGCTCTAAGTGAGCTCTACATTCAACCAAATCTAGCCGATTCCTAAAGAAATCATCCCTTACCCCAAAGTGCTATGGATTCTGCATATTTGTATTTCAGACAATGTAGCTAAAAATCTTGATGTTTTTTGGCTTAATGAATATAATTTATTCAGTATGAAATCTTTATACTATATGTTCCACGTGTTAAGAATAAATGTATCTTCGTAAGACTTTGTGATGGATTTATTTGATATCCCCATAAGTTGATTGAGAGGAACTTCTCATGGTGAACTGAAATGGTAAATCTTCCTTGCCTATTCATTTCAAGCATTATTTGGCAAAATAATTACCGAATTGCACCTCATCACCTTTTGATGCAACCAGTGATTAGTGTGTATAAAATGGCTTATGCGACTGTTAAGGTTTCGCTACATCCACATGGAGAACATCACCACAGCACAAAGGGCCTCAACACTAAAAAACACTGCAGAACCGAAAATCTGTTTTTATGTGACTTGTCCAGATTACTATTATGTTATACCTCTGACAAATATCAACAGAGACAGAGGTGCAGCATTTGGGGTTGTTTATAATCTGATTTGGAAAGTGGTTGTTTTACAGTCACAGCTCAACATAGCTGATGGATCTAAGCATAGATGTGAAATGGGAATGCCTTATTGAGATGTGTCAGACACATCAATATACAACTGAAGGGCACAACTTTCCTAGTGTTGAGCCCACGGACTCATTTTAGAGTGCCCACTAAACCTTTCCGAAAAATAAACTGCGGACACCTTGGGATCATGGACAACTCTGAAATGTTTTGTTTGTTAAATTGAATGGACCTATGGGGGAGCATAAGGCTAGGAGAGTTTACAGTTAAGACCATATTCCTGTTTCTTGACCCAAGTTCTTAGCCAATGTTTTTGTTATGCTGTAGTACTTGTGAAGTTAGGCAAGATTATCTTGTTTTTTTTTGGCTGAGTACTGGTGTACTTTTTCTCTTCTTATGTAGGATGGGCAATATGACAATTTGAGGTTTTTCACAATGGAAATTGTCCCAAATCAGCTTTACAGAAATCTGGATAGATCATTTTAATTCTAGTTTATCTTTCATAAGCCAAATGTGACTGTGGTGAAGTAAAAGCTCAATGAGATGATAAGAAGAACCAGACTCCATGAGATGACCTTAGGAGGAACCAGAGTCAAAAGGAAACTCATCATCTTTCTGGTAAAAGGTGCACTTATAATAGCGCTTTTTACCAAAGTGCTTTACACTGTCTCATATTCATCAATTCTCACACACACACTCACAGTAGCAGAGCTGTAATGCAAGGAGTTAACTTGCCATCGAGAGCAACTTGGGGTTCAGTGACTTGCCCAAGGACACTTCGGCACGTGGAGTCACGCGGGCCGGGGCTCGAACCGCCAACTCTACGATTAATGGACATCCCGCTCTACCTCCTGAACCACAGCCGCCCCATCTTCAGCTGAGGGACACTGGATAATGAGATTATAAATCATTTCACTTCTACAACTCTATACTCTAAAGCAAGAACTTGAGTATGAACACAATTAGTGTTGAGTTTAAGGGTCTTGTATCAAACTAAAGTTATCAACTGTTCAATGATGGGGATTTGAGTATAAACATCCGCAGCCATCTTTCGGCTGTCTGAGCTTCCATCCACAGTAATCTCATGGTGATCTGTAATCTGTCCATGTGGGGCCATCTACAGCAGCAGTGAGGGATTTTAACGTGAAGGAGGCTCCAAGCAGAAGAGTGTCCATCAGGATGGCAGAAGGAGTCGGTATTCATAGTATCTCAAGAGTAACATGTACAGTAGTGGTTTAAGAAGGTGTACATTTTGTTAGAACATGCAGGACTAGCTATGACCGCATACCTAAATGGGAGAGCTAGAAAATAGCACAGGGGTGTGTGGGGGTAGGTTGCAGCAGTCAAACATCTCAGATTACGAAAACACTATGCATATGAACCCTCCAGATCCAGAGAAAAACTATTAACAACTTGAATGAACAAATATACTCCCTTTTTCAGGAAACTGTATTTTAAAGTTAATTTTGCAAAATCCAAATAAGTTTACAGATCTCTATTGAAAGGGTTTAAACAATGTTTTTCATGCTTTTTCAATGACACATAAAACATTATTGCACATGCACTTGTGGAACAGTCCTTAAGACACGAACAGTTTACAGGCGGTAGGTGTTTAAGGTCACAGTCACAATAACTTGGGACACTAAAGAGACCTTTCTACTGAGGCTCATCTGTGTGAATATGCCATAGACCTGCTGCAGGGAGGCATGAGTACTGCAGATGTGGCCAGAGCAATAAACTGCAATGTCTGTAATGCTAAGATGGCTAAGACAATGTTACGGGGAGACACGGAGTACAGCAGATCATCCCTGCAGTGGAAAATTACATGTAACCGTGTGTGTGTGTCGTCTCTCCCACCCCACCCCAGAGAACTTGCAAATTCCTTGATAAAAGAGAGGAGTAACATCTCACAGCAAAAACTGATAAATCTGGTTATTAATACAAATATTTACACGTTAAGAAATTTGCTAGCATGTCCAAAGTGTCCGTAGTGTATGAATGGGTGTGTAAATGTGTATGTGATTGTACCCGGCGATGGATTGGCACCTCGTCCAGGGTGTATCCCGCCTTGTGTGCGATGCTCCCAGGGATAGGCTCCAGGTTTCCTGCGACCCCGTAGGATGAGTGGTATAGAAAATGGATGGATGGCAGAAATTTGCTGGAAATAAAAGCAGTTGAATGTGAGAGGGTGTTTCTTTTTTCTTGAGTTTATATTTTCAGCATAGACTTGAACACTGAATCTGGCAATGGATCTGAAACCATTCCTCCGTAAAGAATCTCTCCAGATCCTTCAAAAGTCGAGATCCATGATGGAGGACTCTCCTCTTCAGTTAACCCCACAGGTTTTCTATGGGTTTCACATCAGGTGACTGGGATGGCCGTGGCAGGATCCTGATTTTGTGGTCGGTAAACCATTTAGATGTATGTTTGGATCATTGTGCTGCTGGAAGATCCAACCACGGCCCATTTTAAGCTTTCTTGTAGAGGCGGTCAGGTGTTCATTTAATATCTGTTGATATTTGAGTCCATGATGCCATGTAGCCTAAAAAAAATGTCCAGGACCTCTGGCAGAAAAACAGCCCCGAAGCATTAAAAATTCACCACCATATTTAACTGTGGGCATGAGGTACTTTTCCATATGTATATGTGCATATCCAGGTGTATGTACAAAACCACCTCTAGTGTTTATTGCCAAAAAGCTCTAGTTTGGTTTCATCCGACCATAAAACCCAATCTTATTTGAAGTTCCAGTAGTGTCTGGCAAACTGAACATGCTTGAGTTTGTTTTTGGATGAGAGTAGAGGCTTTTTTCTTGAAACACTTTCAAACAACTTGTGGTGATGTCGGTGACCTCAGATTGTAGTCTTGGAGACTTTCTGACCCCAAAACACAACTAACTTCTGCAATTCTCCAGCTGTGATCCTTGTACATTTTTTGCCCACTTGAACCCACTTCATGGGTTGAGACAATATAGACAAACGTCCATTTCAGGTTGACTCATAACATTTCCAGTTGACTGGAACTTCTTAATTATTGCCCTGATTGTGGAAATGGGTATTTTCAATGCTTTTGCCATTTTCTTATAGCTGCTTCCCATTTTGTGAAGCTCAACAAAATTTTGCCGCACATCACATTTATATTCCTTGGTCTTACCCATTGTTATGAATAACTAAGTGAATCTGGCTTATGTTACCTCATATTTATACCCCTGTGAAACAGAAAGTCATGGTTGAACAATTTCCTGTTCCTAGTCACCAAGGTATACTAAAAAATGTCATATTAATGGGAATATACTTCAAATATATTTTTCTCATATGAATTCATAGAGGTGCCAATAATTGTTGCACACCTATATATATTTTTATTTTTTATAAACCTGTGTTGTGTTTGCAATTGTTTGATCTCCATGAGAGCAGAGTATTTTCATTATTTTCATTATTATATTTATTTATTTTACAAAATATCAAAAGGTTCAACAATAAAGACAGTTTTTTCTCATATTTACCAATATATGTGGGTGCCAATATTAGTGGATGGAACTGTACATATGTGTGTGATGGTCAGGACCGAATAGTGTTTTATTACAAATATGGTTAAATGAAGAGTACTCCTTATAGCTCAGTGATCATGTCACTAGATGATATTATGCCCAGATGTGGACCGACTGATAACTCTCTGGTGAAGTCTCACAGTATTGCATCATGTTTGGCATACATTGGCAGTATGGCAGCTATTCTGCTGTTAGCACTGGTGCAGTTCCATCAATTTTCAGATTTTGACCACTCTGGAAAGGCGCATCTACCTTCTGTATTGGTGCCTCTCTTAGGACCAACCACAAAATAGGCCTCCGATAGGAAGGACCAGGTTTCAGAATTACAAAGTCAACACGGTCAAATGAACCATCCACATGGCACCTTTAGCACACCACAACTGGGTTCTGTGTTCCGATACCTACAGAGGCGTGTCATCAATCTTTATAGGATACGCAGTGCTGTTATATTGACAGGAAGGTTGAGCAAAGTATTAAATGCAAGGGTGCCAATGAATGTGACACAGGGGCTTGTTGAAAAAATATTTATGCTAAGCACTTTGGGGTTATTTTAACACTCCATCTATCCATCCATCCATCTTCTATACCACTTATCCTTTTCTGCAGGGTCACGGGGAACCTGGAGCCTATCCCAGGAGCACAAAGCAGGGTACACCCTAGACAGGGTGCCAATGGGTTATTTTAACCCTTTTTTATAATGATTTTTCAAATATGTTCTTAGAATAAAATAAAGGTTACATTTCTCATATTTTCAGTGAGACTAATTAAAAACAGATAGTCATTTATGTGTGTATGTATGTATTTATAATAATAATAATTATTATTATTATTATTAATGAAAGATTTCACTGTTTTCTTTGTACTGCAGTGAACGAGGTCATGTCCTGTTTTAATTTCGTCACTGATCACATTTTCAGTTTCAAGCCGAGAGTGGCTTTTGAAGTGCACTGCAAGTGTGTCCTTCACCTTTCATCAACCTGACTGCATCACTCCTAGATGACTTCGCCGGTCACACAGATGCCAGTATGTTCTATACTAATGACTAGATGGTCACAAGTGCAATTTCCCAGGGGTCTGGTTGATCTAAAGTTTTAATAATTCTATAAAATGACATAATACAAAGTCCATCTCTGCCTAAATATTTAAAAGTACAAACATTTTACAAAACAACAAATCTATGAGTTATTGCACATTTTCTTTTGTTGTTTAACTACAAGGTTGTATTTTTTTTCCATCACCTGTATAGAAGTTAAGACCAAACACAGTAAGACTTTCCTAGTCCTGTGCCATGCAGAGCAACAACCACTCTGCACGTTTTCTTACCATGAACCTTCATCTTACAAATGCTTGTATTGATCACAATTTCTTTAAATAAGTGCAGATTTTTACACAGAAAATGTAGCAGAAGCTTGTTGCTTTTTTGAGTAATGTCACTTGCATGACATATAAAGTTATGTTCATCTACACGAGGCCAACCTCTCTACCATAGAAAATATACAGCTATTATTTAAAGTTGGTTTACATACACAGGTTCTCTCTCAAACACATGTGAAATGTTATGTTTTTGGCAGGGATAATGTTTCAGAAACATGATGGACACTATGTACAAACCAAGATGTCTTTGTGCAGATTATACACACGTACACACGCCTCTCTAAGATCATATACACTACCAGAGAGTTTTGAAGCTCTGCTGCTGTACAGTTTTTGTGCTACAACCAATTTTATGGAAATAGGTTCTGAACTGTAAAACCTATTCATGTTGGAAAGAGCTCATGCCAACAAAGTCTGACATGTGCCATTGGAGGGAAAAAGTGCAAGAAAGGGATTAAAAAAAGGCGAAGATGATTCCCTCAGACTGTTCTAATTCTCGTTAAGGCCAGTCTCTTTAATCTTAATGTAGAAGTACTTCTCCAGCAGGTTAGCGCACTTGTAGTACTCGCTCTCGGGAGGGTTGTATTCCCGACAGTTGGTGAAGATTCGTTGCATGTCCGCCATGAAGAGCTTCCTTGTAGTGTAGTATCGACTCTTCAGGCGCTCAGTCATAGTCTTCAAGTCTACACAACAGTTACAAAAAAAGGGTCATAATAGAAAACATTTCAAATTGTATATATTGAGATTGTAATTGCAATCCTGGCATACATGGTGACTTTTTGAAGCTTGTTGTAAGGAGCAGGCAAAGCACTACAATGTACAGGGTACCAAGCACAGATTTACAGCTTAGATGCACTACAAAGGAGATTAATGATGTCGTCTAAACTCAGGGGACGTTAAAAGTTACAAACTACAGTAATTTAGCATGTGGAAAAAGTGATCGCGCTAACACACCAGATATGGCTTTTATTCGGTTGCTCATGACATGAAAAAACAAAAGGCACCTGTGAGAATTCATACAGGATTTACAATCATGAACACAGACCTATGGAAATCCATAGTGCATCCGTAATATAATATCTATATGTACATTTCTAGTGGTTTATCAAGATCCTTAATATAATTGAACAACTTTTCATATATCTTTACAAAAATAAACTATACCATAACCTATTCTTAAAAGATGGACAAAAAGATTATGATAGTCATATTGAACATCCTTTCAACACACACACTACTTTTTTACTTTATAGTGTGCAATTTATAATCTGGGTTTTATAATCTGGGTGTCATCCAGAAAAGGGGTCGTCCATATATTACGTCATCAAATTTTCAGCCATTTTTACCCCCCCATGTCATCTAACGTCATCAGGCCCTTTAAACCCCCGCCCCCAACGATGACATCATCATCTTAGATGTACTTTTTACTATTAGGGGGTCTGGGACTGCCATGTGTGGTCGGGAATTATCTCCTAATATTTTGTACTTTGTTACAATACCACAGAAATACTGACGTCACAAGTACATCCTGTGGTGTATAATACGTATAATACGCCACAGGATGTGTGTGTGATGTCAGTATTTCTGTTTGTTTGTTTGTTATTTTGGCAATTTGCAAATATTTCAGTAAGTAAATGATGAACGTGACAGTGGTGACACTAAACACGGGGAAGATGCAAATACATTGATGACGTAATCATATCCGTGAAACCCCCCCCATTGTCATCAGACGTCATCGTCCTCTTCACCCCCCCCTGCCCTCCTTGATGATGTAATATATGGATGAGCCCAAAGGATAGATTCACATTTATGGTTTCTTCCTCATGTGTCCTCCGGGAGCATTTCTTTGCCACTGTGACCTCCGGCTCGGTCATCAGGGACATCACAGGATTTCACAGTTTCACAGAGTTTTTTTTGTTGGTTTTATTGCTGCCAAAATGCTTGGTTTTGCTGTGGCTATTTTCATAAATTACGATGCAACTTGCAGAGTTTTTTGTGATTTTTTTTTTTTTAATTCATGTAATTGCAGTTGCACAAAATTATTTTGTTTTGTGAAGTTTGTTGGTAAATGAGACCTTTTAGCTTTACTCATGTTTGATGCACATGAATCGAAGGGGGCGCATTGTGATGACATCACATGACACGTCTTGGCCCAAATCTGCAGAAAATCTTTTGCATTCATTTCTGTAATCGCAAAATCCTAGAGGGACTGATTAATCTACATCCAGTTTTTTGTAAAGCTGTCTATTGTGAAAGGCAAAGTAAAATAGAACTGAATTCAACTGACACCATCCCAAACCTTGTATATTAAATAATATAAAAGATAATGGATTCTAATGATTACATTGTTGTGTTTTTTTGTGTGGTTATTTTCTAATATTCACAAGCATGGAGCTGTGACACAAGCATGCAGTAAGGCTTGAGAAACCTTCTGTATGCTGAACACAATAGACAGTTTCTATGTGTGTAAAATGCATTGTGTACAACTCTCGTGACGACATGTGCATTTGGATATCAGATGCGTTTAACTTGACACTGCTTGGTTTTGAAGGCACCTCCCAATTAACATAGTTCAAGACCACTGTTTGACGTTTACATCCCAAAAGTGATATGTGTGAAAAACAATCATCACTGAAAATGAATGGAACTGAATGGTGTGCTATTAAAATCATTCCTACCCATAGGAAAGCGAATGACTTTGTAGTAACCAGGTGCGTCGTTCTTCTTTACAGGTTCCATAAAGGGCCATGCATTCTGGTGTGACTAATGGAAAGGAATGTGTACACACACACACACACACACACCCACACACACACACATACACACACACACACACACACACACAGAGTGATTGAACAAAAATCAGCACATATTATAAGGAAATGCTCAAACATTTTCAGTAAGTGTGTATCACCTTGACTTGCTGTAGAACGGTTTTTAAGGTGCTACATAGTTGATCTGGATCTTTCACGTCTTTACTGTAACAAACCAACACCAAACAGATTCGTGAGAAATTCTCACAAAAACAAATGAGTAACTCAAGTTACATGACTCAACCTAACCCTAACCCTAAGTAGCTCTCAAATCCCAAACCTTTGTTATGAAAAAACAACCCACACCCACCTATTTATATATATATATCAAATATGGCTAATGTCACAGCAGTTCTCAAATCCACATTCTGCACTTTTTTATGTACAATAAAGCAAGAATACACAAAATTCAAACTGGATATGATACGGTGGTGTGTTGACACAAAAAACAGTCAATGTAATAAAAGTACAATAATTCAAACTTAATACTGGCAGTGTTTGTGATCCATTCAAATTCTAACCAGCGTATAACAATGTATTCTTGTTCTTGGCTGACAGGAGTGGAAACCATTGTGGTCTTCTGCTATCCATCCACCTCAAGGTGTATGTTCTGAGATGCTTTTCAGCTCACCATGGTTGTAAAGAGTGATTATTTGAATTACTCGACACTAGTCTGGTTATTCAGTCTGGTAGTGAAGTGATATTGGGTTTCCTTTGCCAGATTTGGCAACCTTCCAACTGATGAAATACAATCACTACAAGTCAGTACTGACTTGATGTGTGAATCACTTTAGATGTGTGAACAGAATTCAACAGCTCATCTATCATCTTTTCGTTTGAGCTTGCATGCTAGGTGCACATTTATTGAATATGTTTTACACAATATTAAACATCATTATGCTGAAGTATATATATTTTTGTTTCATTTTAATAGTAAGAAAGGCTTTTAAACTATTTGCTTTTAATAGATCATGTTCTACAAAGACACAGTTTAAACATGACTAAATTTTACATACATCTGAATCGAAGTGTTGATTTGCTAATGACATGCAGTATATCATACACCAGGGGTGTACAACTAAAATTCCAAAGTCAGATAAGCGATTAATGGGTTAACGGTACTAATAAATAAAATATTTGTATTTATATATATTTTTTTATATATAATATTTTTATTTATTTTACATATAACATATTTTTTATTTTTTAAAATATATTTTATATTATTTTGAAAATACCTTCAAAATTCTAATCCTACTGATTTTTTTTTAAACTGTGTTTTTAGAAGAGTGGGAGTGAGAGTTTTTTGTTGTCTTTTTGTTGCCTGTCCATCAGCTTCTCCTGAACATGCTTTTGCAATCACTACTTCAGTGAATGGCTGGTTTTTCTCAAAACTCAGGCTATTCTTAACACAAGAGCAGACTATTTACTAGGGCTGAGCAATATGACGATATATAATCAATATTGTAATAAATTATTTCACAGTAAGCCTTTCTGCATTTTTTGTGTATATGCTGATATCTTTTTGTAGCTTTAAAAAAAAAATTACAAACTGACTAAAAGCAGATGATGTTACAATTCATGTACTTTATTTTATACTTATAAATTGTCAAATCTTTTCACTGTTAAATTCTTTTATTATATAAAATTAAAATGTTAAATCTTTAAAATTGTAGTTGTAGTTTGTAAGCAAACATATATCTCATGGTCTATATTGCGTACTGTAAAAATGCCTTGTGATTTTTGTCACATCACCCAGCCCTAGTTCTCGATTTTATCCAGTACTCAGTTCGGTCTGCTGAAATACATTTACATTTATTTCGCTTTGCCTATTGATGACCCCTGTTCTACACATATGTCTGTAATTTGATTGACAAGAAATAATAACTATGAAAGAAATTAAAGAGTAACTCTATTACCTTTTCCCCAAAGGTTTCCAGCCTGTTTCACCTACAAAGAGCAAGAAATAAATACATTTAATCAAAACAGAACATAAAGAATACTCCACATTTTTCTCTAACAGAGATATAACATACGTATGCCTGGAATGCTCTCGATGGGAATCTGGCGAACACCCTCCTTAAAACAGGACAGACCAGGATATACCTTGCGGATCTGTGCCTGCTTCCTCTCGATCAACTTCTTAATGATCTGTGAAGGTAGAGGCACAAAGAAAGTGCATATAAGAAGTAGCACTCTACTGTATTTTACTCCAGCAAAGATGTTAGATGAACAGATAATGCATCTCAACGAATACAAATACGAAAAGCAGGAGGAGAATTCTGGGTTTTTTATAGAGAGCTGGCCAGAAAGCATAAGACTTGTGCATGTGCGTGCATCGGGAAGTCATGCAAGCACAGGGTTTTTACTTTTATGTGGAGCTGTAAAGAACAACTTGCAGAAGCTCATGGGCAGGGTTGCCAGGTTTCAGTCAAATTCCTAACCCCAACTACAAAAACAAAATGCACCAAAGACTTGAAACTAGCCTTCAGGCATATGAAAAGGTAGGCATAGTTTTCTTCTTTTTCTCAATTTTTTCAGGGGAAAAAAAGTTAACAGAGGTGCTTATTTATGATTTGCATTATATACCTGCAATACACAGAAATTATATGTGGAACATGGCAACTCTTCTGATGGGACCAAGTTCAATTCAGTTTAATTCAATTTTATCTGAATAGCGCTTTTAACAATGGACATTGTCATGAAGCAGCGTTATAGAAATATATAAAATCTGGATATAAATTTCAAATTTATCCCTGATGAGCAAGCCAGAAGCGACAGTAGTGAGGAAAAACTCCCCAAGAAGATATTACATTTACATTTATTCATTTAGCAGACGCTTTTATCCAAAGCGACTTACAAATGAGAGATACACTCACACACCAATGGTAGCAGAGCTGCATGCAAGGTGCTCGCTTGCCATCGGGGGCAACTTAGGGTTCAGTGTCTTGCCCAAGGACACTTCGACATGGGATCACCCGGGCCGGGATTTGAACAACCAACCCTACAATTAGTGGATTAGTGGACAACCCGCTCTACCGACTGAGCCACAGCCGCCCACCTATATGATATGAAGAAGAAACCTTGAGAGGAACGAATCCTCATCGGGGTGACAACGAATAGTGCAACTATAAATAAATCCCTTCTATAGCAGTATACCGTATAGTCAAAAAGTACATTTGTGTAAAAATGAACTAATGTGCATGAGCATCAGTGTCATTTCTGAATGCATTGTAGTTCTAGTTGTATCAAATTAAAGTTATTTCCGTACTACAGAGCGCACCTGAATATAAGTCGCACCCACTAACTTTAAAAATAAAATAAAAAATTGCACACATATAGGTTGCACTCGCCTATAAGCCACAGGTGTCTAAGTCGTAACATGAGATATTTACACAGAAAGATTTTTTTTACTTTTAAATGCTTTTTTCCGAACATTGCCTGTAACACGGCTGGTTAAAAATAAATAAATAAATAAATAAATAAATAATACAGTTGCCTACCAGGAAAAGTCATTGATCTATCTTCATCTTCCTCCTGCACACTAAAACCACTAAAGTCGTCTTCTTCAGTGTCGGAATTGAACAGCCTCAGAATTACCGGTACTTCTTCACACACTTCCTCAGTCTCTCTATCGTTGTTGCTCTCACTAATGTCACTTACGTCTCGAGGCAAATTCGCCCTTGAGCTTGTGCTGTCCGTTTCATCACGCAGCAGTCCAGCCTTTCGAAACCCGTGGGTGATGGTAGATGTTTTGACACTGCTCCACGCTGTTAGGATCCACTGGCAGACACGAGCAAAAGTTGCTCTTCACATGCGGCCAGTTTTGGTAAATGATTTCTCGTCTTTAACTTGAAAGCTGCGTCATACGCATCATACGTTCGTGTTTTCCATGAAGAGGGTGTGTTCATGAAGTGCAAAATGACTGATCTGAAGAAATTAGTGCGAGTGCGTTTGATTTAATTCGAACAGTTTCATTGGTCCACTGTGACCTGTTCGGTAATTTCATTGGTCCGATGTGACGAGGCTAAATGTTTTGGCTGCATGAAGCTTGTTAGCCTGTAAAAATCCATAAATTAACCGCATCGTTGTTTAAGCCGCAGTGTTCAAACCGTGTGAAAAAAGTAGCGGCTTATAGTCCGGAAATTATGGTAACTGTTCAATGACGGAGACTTGAGTGCAAATTGTTCTACGGCTATCCAAGGAAGAACATCTACAAACAACTTTAAGGTTTAAATGTGGTATCATCCACAGTAATCTCATGGTGATCTTTTAGGCTGTCCAAGTTCATTAGAAAGGAAATTAATAGTAAATGCACTATTACTTTAAACAAGAACTAAATGAAGCTAACTGGAAAAGCTAGTCTAATAATACTACTAACCATACTGAAAAAATACTGAGTATACATTTGGCATTTTAAAAATAAAAAGTCCTCAGTGCACACACGCACACACACACGTACACAAACACACACACACACACGCACACACACACGCGCACACACACGCGCACACACACACGCGCACACACACACGCGCACACACACACACACGCGCACACACACACGCGCACACACACACACACGCGCACACACATGCGCGCACACACACACCTCTTTCTGTTTCTTAATGATGACAGAGAACTCTGTATATGGTATGCTGGGGTTGAGTTCACAGCCCATGAGCGTAGCTCCCTCATAGTCTTTAATGTAGCCCACATACTTGGCTTTGGGGACCTTTATGTCTTTAGAGAATCCCTAAAATGGAAAGGAAGGGAAAGGTCATTAAACATTCTCAATTGGGCCTGTTGTAGGAGTTTTGTTTCTATTATTTGAAAAATGTTTATTCATGGGAAAAGACTGACTAAAGGGCTAAAAATGTATATGCAATTTATTCAAACTAGTTTCTAACTTCAAGTGATATTTTAGTTTTTATAAGAATATTTAAGAAAACTTGAACGGAAATTGTGTTGGCCAGTGAAAATAAACTTTAATCTTCAGAAAAGAAACAAGACAAATACAACTAATAAGTACTACAAGGTAATGGATCTGACTGTTGCATGAACTAATGTATTTGCCATACAATTATTGTGTGGGTTTCAGTAAATATCGTACGTCTCTTTAAAGCAATCTTGCACTTTTGCCCTTCTGCCTTACACTGTGAATCATAGCATGTTACATAATCAATCCCTTATGGCATTTTAACTCTTACTTCTGATTCATGAGGCAGTCTGAGTCATTTTATTTCACTGGAATTAGGGAGGGACAAAATTACTGTCACTTTTACAGGAATTTTGCATTTGTGAATAAACATTAATGCGAGTAATGCTTCTCATGAATTCATTAATAGTTTTTAAAACAGAACACTCAATACCACCGCCAACTCTCTGACCTGCTTTTTGAAGTAGCCAATAGCGTACTCATCAGCATACGTGAGGAAGTTGAGGACCTCGTGTTTGATGTGATACTCTTTTAGGTGATTCATCAGGTGTGTTCCATAACCCTGAGAGAAATGTTAACCCAGTGCTTTGAGAGCTCAAACATTTATAAGTGAACTGTTCATGAAGCCAATAGAATAGAATTCGAGAGTTACATGAAGCCATTGCTCATAGGAGTTTAACGGGTTAAAAGTCTGAGTATATATGAAATTTCAACTGAAATGTCAAGTTCTTCTCACCTTGACCTGTTCATTGGAGGTTACAGCACAAAAAACTATTTCTGTGAAGCCCTGAGATGGAAACATCCGGAAGCAGATACCCCCAATCACACGACCATCTTTGATCAGAGACAGTGTCTTGTGCTTTCTGTGTGCCAAGGAAGTAGATGTTTATCAGCCAGTCAGAAACAATAATTAAAGTGTGTCTGAGTGTGTCCCTGCTTATAGTTACGACTTCTTTATCAATAAGTTACATCCATTGAACTATTGTGAAAACCCTGAAAGCAGTATGCCATATTATCCAAATTATAACATCTAAACACAATCCAACATAATAATACATTATATTATTGCTATATTTTATGTATGATGTATCTGAATGTGACGACATACATTAGAGATGATGACAGTAAAATCAATATTATTATCTAACATTTCACTTTTCACAACACAGTTCGGGAAAATCTAAGATCTATGTTGCGCTTATAAGGCTGCACGGAGCCTAAAATGGCTTTAAAGAGAAAAGCAAGACTCCAGTCTCCAGAACAACTCATGGACAATCATGGTAACTGAATGAGACTACAGTACTATGATTTGATATTTGTAGCATCAATATGTACATGCTTGTATTGTTTGTAATGCAGAGCACAAACCTATTTCATATCAATCAGCTTATTACTGAGCTATGTTATCTTGTTCTTTGTTATGTTCATATAAAGTTGTGTTATTAAATCATTTCGTCTAAATGTGACCCATGTCTGAATTGTGATACTGTCTTAATGATAACAAGCAAAGGTTAAGACACATACGGGTCGAAGACGAGGCGTGTGATGTACTCTTTGGGCATTCGGGGCAGCTGATGAGAGAAAACATTCTGAAGGCCCACCAGCCACATCAAAATCTTCTTGTTAGGCTTCTGGTTGAGGGAGTTACCAATGACATGAAACTCTATCACGCCTCGTCTTTCTTCCAACCGTGCAGCCTCATCTCGTGCAGAGTGAGCTGAGAGGAGACTGGTCTGACAGACAAAAATGACAAGAGGTTATAAAACAGCTTATTTCTTAGTTGGATGGTTTTTAGTCATCATTTAATCCTTCTTCAATGCAAGACACAGTTCACAACTACAAGCAATTTTTTAGGTCACATTTAAGCTTCCTTTAGTAACATCAACCACATACACAACAAAGCTCACAGACTGTGTACCTCTGGTCCGAGCATGACAGCAGGATCCGTGATGGTAGACATGACCTCATTTATCAGCTCCATAGGAATGTCGCCCATGACCCGGGCTTTCTTAGTGTCTTCATGAGACAATGGCTCAGAAGATTTTCGCTTCTCTATACCTTCTCACACACACACACACACACACACACACACACACACACACACACAAATGTTTCAGTTGATGCAAAAATATGCTAACTAAACCTGACCTTAAAGTAAACATAACCACCACTGCATCATCCTTCCCATTCTGCTCAATTTGCTTAGAAAAACACTGACTTGAAAATTTCCTTATATTTCCATAGTAGAAATATTTTTTATCTCAATGTACTAATATGCATCAATAATCTATTACTATAATTATCTTTATCAATATAAACAATATTTACAAAAATATTGACAGCAAGTGTGTGTGGACAAGTGGGAGTGCAGTATTTTAGAATTTGTCTCATATTTATAGACTTTATTTTATGTTGATTCCCACACATTACTATGACTTGAATTTTTTTTTATAACTTTAAAAAAATATATTATATATATATATTACATTTTTATTCCGAAAATTTCTCAACTTGAAAATGTTCTATAGGAATAATCATTCATGATATGTTAAAAAAAAAAAAACCCTACCAGAACTTAACTTATGTTAGTGCATTAATGTTGTGTTAATTGACTAACGTTTTACCTATGGAAGCTTCCAGAGTTGATGCAGTTTTGCGTGCAGGACTCACGCTGCCTGTTGCCGCAGCCGTCAACCCCACAGGAGAGGATGTAGTAGTGCAGTAGAGTTGCCGGGCCACCTGGGGTGCACTAATCACTAAACCAATCAAAAACAAAGACATACTGAACAGGCCCAATCAGAGAACAGATGATACTTTGGAGCAAAAATTTTTTAAATTCCTGTAGGTACAGTTTTAGCAAAAAATAAAAAGCACAAAACAAATAACAATAAAAAAAAACCCATTTCCAAGCCAATGTAACCTTAAACTCTAACATATTAATATTTTACAATATTTCAAATATCAGGTTTGTTTCATGCAATTATCCAGTCACCAATCCTGTGGTAGCAGAGCAGTGCATAAAATCATGAAGATACAGGTCAAGAACTTTAGTTAACGGGCGGCTGTGGCTCAGTCGGTAGAGCGGGTTGTCCACTAATCCACTAATCGTAGGGTTGGTGGTTCGAATCCCGGCCCGGGTGACTCCACATGCCGAAGTGTCCTTGGGCAAGACACTGAACCCTAAGTTGCCCCTGATGGCAAGCTAGCACCTTGCATGGCAGCTCTGCTACCATCGGTGTGTGAGTGTGCTCTCATTTGTAAGTCGCTTTGGATAAAAGCGTCTAATAAATGTAAATGTAATGTCCACATCAAAATGGGGAAAAAGTGTAATCTCTGTGACTTTAACCGTGGCATGTTTGAGTATTTCAGAAACTGCTGATCTCCTGAGATTTTCACCCATAACATTCTCTAGAGTTTACAAAGAATGGTGCAAAACACTTTTTAAAAATCCAGTGAGCGTCAGTTCTGTGGACAGAAACGTCATGAGAGAGATCGGAGGAAAATGGCCAGACTGGTTCGAATTGACAGCAACCGACAGAAAAATGCATCTCAGAAAGCACAACTTGTTGAACCTTGATGTAGATGGCCTACAAAATCGGAAGACTACACAAGGTTCCACTCCTGTCAGCCAGCCAAGAACAAGGATCTGACACTAAAGTAAGCACAGACTAACTCGAACTGGACAGTTTAAAGATCGGAAAAAGACAGCCTGGTCTGATAAATCGTGATTTCTTCTGCAACATGCAGATGGTAGGGTCAGCATTTATCATCAACGATATGAATCCATGGACTCTGTCTTGTGTCAACAGTTCAGACAGTTAGTGGTGGTATAATGGTGTGGTGAATGTTTTCTTGGCACACATTGGGCCCCTTAATATCCACCAATCATCATTTGAATGCTATAGCCTATCTGCATTATTACTGATTGAATGCATCTTTTTATTGTCACAGTTTAGCCATCTTCTAATGGCTACTTCCAGCATGATAATGCACCATGTCACAAAGCACAAGTCATCGCAACATGATTGATC
Organism: Noturus placidus; assembly: GCA_022414735.1. NCBI lineage: Eukaryota > Metazoa > Chordata > Actinopteri > Siluriformes > Ictaluridae > Noturus > Noturus placidus. The sequence continues at coordinate 36,811 of JAFFST010049854.1, forward strand.
ATGAACATGACAATGAGTTTAGTGTTCTTCAGTGACCAGATCAGAATCCAATAGAACACATTTGGCATGTGGTACAGGAGATTTGCAGAATGAAAGTGCAGCAGAATAATCTGCAGGAATTGCGTGATGTATTCATGTCATCATGGACCAGAAATTTAAAGGGATATTTCCAACATCTTGTGGAATCCATGTCTTACCCTACCATCATAAATGGTGCCCATGTATATAAATTCTATTAGAGCTGCAACAACTAATCGGTAAAATTGATAATAATCGATTATGAAATTATTGTCAACAAACCTCATTATCGATTAGTCGGTCTGTGCGCATGTTTACTCAATGTTACATCAGTTCCGAAAATACACATTGGAGAGTACAGACCAAAGTTGTGTCCCAAATGATGTACTATACACTTAAACTATGCACTCAGCTGTCTTTACCATCAGGTAAAGGGCCTGATGACGTTAGATGACATTGGGGGGGTTTATAAATGGCTGAAAATTTGATGACGTAATATATGGACGACCCCTTACTTTAAATAAATGAAAAAATGGTACTGAAATTTTGGGGCTTATATCATGCGATTAATCGAAAAATTTATCATTAATCGGCTGATTAGTCAATCATGAAAATAATTGTTAGTTGCAACACTAAATTCTGTAGTTAAATTTTTTCACCTCTAGGGATGTGTCCACCTGATGCACCACCCATGGAGTCTTCACTCCAGATAGGAGAATTGGGGCTGTACACCTCCTCCTCCAACATAGACAGAAACCTAAACGCATACAAACACAAACAATATAACAGCATACACATTTACAAGCTGTGTGAAGATGGTATGTATAATCATGCATGTCCTCACTTGGGGAAGTGTGTGAGGATGAGTGTTCGTTTCTCAGGAGGCAGTTTGTCTTTCTCCTGCCTGGCCTGCTCCAGCAGCTGTTTCCTCATAATAGTGAAGACAGAACGCAGCAGAGTCCGGCCAAAGATCTGCGTGGCCTCATAGCGCGGGAGACTGTCACAAAACTGAGGCACATTACAGTAGCACAGCCACCTGCAATAGTAGCACACAAACAAAACAGAACAATACAAAGCATTACATGTTAATAAATCAGGTACAGTCCAAAATGGGAAAAACAACAACACTGTGCTGATATAAATGTACTTAATTTAATTTAACCACAAAACACCAACTGATTACACTGGAAACATTAACTTCTCTGAATAAGCCAGGAATGGTTTCAATATTTTCATTAAAGGTCTTTTTCCCCAAGCTTTATTAATGGGAAAACTTCCTTAATCCAAACATGGTGAGTGTGAGGGGTAAACAACTTCCATCTAAGGAGAATAAGGTGCCTAGCAAGGAGCCTGGCTAAAGTCTAATTTAAACCCAGCTCAGATAGGACACCAAAAATTATGAAGCTGAGGCTACCAGCTAATTTAGCATGCATGGTTTCAAGTGACACTTTAGTGTCCCTCTTCCTCTTGCCCTCTCTGGTTTAGTGCAGATACATTGTTTTACTACTACAAGACATACAATCTAAAAATAACCTAAATGACTGAAAATAATCAAAAGCACCTGGTGTAGTTGATTTTATAGCCAGCTGCATCATCAATAGGGACCCGCTGCCGTCTCTGTGATGGTGTTTCCAGCTGCCAGAAGTTGATCTGGTTGAGGAACATCTTGGCCAGTTCCACAATGGTCTGTCGCTCTTTTGATGGGAGGTGACTGAACTTGTACTGAACAAAGTTATTCACCCCCTAAAACACACCAGCATGCCAGTGGTTACAATTCTGCTTATAGTTCTGCAGTAATAGCCACACTACCTACACAAAAGCACAAATTCTTACATAGCAAAATGACAACTTTTTTTTATTTCTGAGATAAGCTACTTTCTAGAACTTACAAAAAGCCATTTTGGTTGATCAAATCAGAAGACGATCAAATTACAAGACAAACTGGCAATAAGACAAGCAGATTGCTAGCCATTACAGTGTGAATCTAACCAAAGCTGTGTACAGTCATGGGAACAAGAAAGTTTCCTCTCCATCAATTCTATATTATTATTTATCATGTTATTATTTACCAATAGCCTTCAGTCTATTCCAGGGGACAAATCAGGAGACACCCTGGATATTGTACCAACCCATTGCAGGGCACAATCGCACACATACACACACCCATTCACACAGTACAGACAATTTAGAGATGCCAGTCAGCCTACAACGCATGTCTTTGGACTTGCACGGGGAGAACATGCAAACTCAACACACACAGGGTGGAGGTGGGAATCAAACCCCCA
>JAFFST010049854.1:39204-51678 GCA_022414735.1 Noturus placidus
ATGTAAAACCACAACAATAACTTGAAGTAAATGTTTTCTGTAGGAGTTTATTAGTTTCTCACATCATTTTGGAGAAATTTTGGCCTATTCTTCATTACAACATTTATGTTTGAGGGCATTCATTTCACAGCAACTCAATGTGGTTGAGGTCTGGATTTTGACTTGGCCATTCCAACACCTTTTTTTTTTTCTTTATCCAATCAGATTTCCTGTTGTGCTTGAGATCATTGTCCTGCTGCAGTACCTAATTTCAGCCCAGCTTAAGCTGCTGAACAGATGGCCTCACATTTGTCTCAAGAATATTCTGGTATAAAGTGGAGTTCATCTCAATGACGGCAAGTTTCCCAGGTCCTGTGGCTGCAAAATAAGCCCAAATCATCACCCCTCCACCACCATACTTCGTAGCTGGTATGAGACATTTGTGTTGATATGCTGTGTTTGTTTTTGCCAACATGGTGCTGTGCATGAAGACCAAACTTCTTCACTTTGGTCTATTCACTCCAAAGGATAGTGTTCCAGAACGTTTGTGATTTGTTCAGATAAAATTTTGTAAACCAAAGTCGTTCTGCCATATGCTTTTTGTAGAGAACGGGTTTTTCCCTAGCCACCCTCCCATGAAAGCCATAGTTGTTCAGTCTTTTTCTGATTGTACTGTCATAAATATAAACATTTAATGTGTTTATAGAGGCCTGTATGATGTAGCTCTTGGGTTTTTCTTTATATCTCTGATCATTAAACGGTCTGACCTTGGACTGTATTTGCTGGGATCCTCACTCCTGGGAAGATTGTCAACTGCATCGAAATCTCTCCACCTTAAACAATCCTTTTCATTGTAGAAAAGGGTGAATGTCAAATTGTTTGGACATGGCCTCATAACCCTTCTCAGATTGATGAGCAGCAACAATTGCTTCTCTGAGGTTATGGCTGATATCCTTGCTTCTTGGCATGATGTAGACACACCTGAGTGGTCCAAAACACCAAACTGCCAAAAGTTTCATTGAGGTAGTCATATTTCTTGATGATTAATTAATCTTGTGCACTTCATTTGTAACACATGGCTGCTAATAACTCCCATAATGATTGTGGAAGGAGGAAGGGCGTACCTAATTTTTTCCCACCTGGTTTCTGAATGTTGGTTTATTTTTTGGGAAAAAATTACTACATCTTGATATCTGATGGGGTTTTATTTTTGTCTACTGAGCTTATTTGTTTATAGAAGTTGGTGATGACCATGCAATTGTTATTTATGCACTGATAAATAAATAAAAATTGAAGGAAGGTGTACTTCATTTTTCCCTGGACTGTACATGCATGTGGGGGCAAAAATGGAGACAAACATAAGCCGTATTTGTTAGAAATGGCTTATTCAAATATCCATCAAATTTGACTGGAAACTGATATCAACAAAGTAAAAAAGTGACTTTATTCAGTTCATATTATTCTTGCACTGGTGTAGTTCTGTGCCATTTACCTGCTCGATGCTGGGTTTTTCAAACGGTGGGCTCTCTAAAGCCTCCACGACAGGTCTCCCCATTTGCAGGATGCATTTCCTTAGCAACTAAGATTTAAAATGCATGTTAGGGCATATCAGGAACTGACATACTCCACATACACCCCATCTGTCTAAACAGAAGACAGCATGGACCTACATACTGTAGATGACAGTTTAAACAAACAGGATTGTAGTTTCAGTATGAATAGCAGACATAATGAATGAGATGCCAATGAAACATGACAATGAGTCACCTTAAACAGAGAGAAGTAGACTTGCTTAGTGTCAGCGTCCTCCTCTTTGTGGACGCATGTGTAGAGATACTCCACATCCAGCACAATACCCAGTAACCTGTTCATCTCGTCTTCTGATACGTTCTCCAGATGCGTTACATGATCTCCTGGCCAATGAGAGAGGGATGAAACCTTACCCGCTTCAGAAACATCCATTCAGCTGGTCTGTTCCATCCAACCAGGCTGCCTAAATGACATGTTGTAAGCAAAATTCAGTTCTGCATCGTTTTTACAGCCTTACACACACATGTCTTACCTAAAGGGTGGCTGCAACTCCTACAAGGCTCTAGCAGATTCACAGAGTTTGGTTGTTCTGCCCTGGGTGGTGTTGGAGGTGGCGGAGTAGGAGGTGGATTTTGGCTCTTCCAACCATTACACTTACAAGCTCCTTCAGCCTGTGGGAGCAAACTATTAGATCAGCTTACAGGAGTCTCGTGCCCTCAGCTTATTTCTAGATATAGAAATGATTATTAAACTAGTAATATATTCTATAGTATCGATGAAGATACAGGTCATAGCTACTGTATAGACTAAATCTAACAGCCATTTCTGCTGCTGCACTTTAATAGTCATATAGAACATAGCATACATATTTCCTGCATTTAAAAACACATTACGCATAATACGATGCACATTTTCATGTTAACAATGAGACACACAAATGAGGGTGAACTTGGGTAATGTGGGACATCAGTTAATGTGCTTGGTGTAACAAGAGCAAGCCATCAGGGATATTGCAAGGGTTTGGAAATTACATTACTAGATAAAAATCACAAAAGACACATGTAGGACAGAACTTGTCACAAAAAAAACAAAAAACAAAATGTCCTAACTGTAATAATTCTGTTACATTTATACATTGTCCTACTTACAACACTAATACGATGAGATTGTATAATTGTATAACTGAAATGGACATTCAGAAGCTAGGTAGTATATAGACTACTATATATGTTTTATGACGTATTAATTCTTCTCATTCTTATATATGAAATAATATGACTGCTGTGAGTAAGGGTTGTTTCTTGCTATACGTAAACGATCGCTTAGAGCCCTTGGAGCACGTGGGGGGTTCTCCATGATTTTTAATATAGATATGCATAAAAGCACAGTTTAAAATACATTTTTTATGGTTTATGTATCAAGCAATCTCAGGGGCCTGCTTGAGTAAAATAGACACTGTGCAAGGGGATCGAAGAGAAGATCAAAAAGAAATGGAGATCATGACACATTCATATATTAAGTTGTTCCCCCTTTCCTGTTATAATTCAATTTAGTTTTATTTTTATAGCACATTTAACAATGGACATTGTCCCAAATCAGCTTTACAGAAATATATCAATTCAGGATATAGATTTTAAATATATGAATTTATCTCTAATGAGCAAGCCAGAGGCAACGGTGGCGAGGAAAAATTCCATGAGATGATATGCGGAAGAAACCTTGAGGCTAACCAGACTCAAAAGGGAACCCATCCTCATCTGGGTAACCACAGATAGTGCGATTATAAATAAATCCCTTCTATAAATATGCTGATACTACATGGCCAACAGTGCAATTGTGTAACCAGGAAAATTCATTACAGTTTTTACATGAAGTCTGTTTTGCTGAAATCCACTGCCCACTGATGGAGACTTGAGTGCAAAACTGTTTGTGGCAATTGCAGTTCTAAAGCTGTCATAGCAATTGTGGTCCTAGCAATCGTAACATACTGTATGAATTGACGTCCAAAGCCATCTTTATGATTTTTTAATGGTACCATCCTCAGTAATCTCAATGACCTTTAGGCTGCACCATGTGGGGCCATCAGCAGCAGCATGTGACTTCCAATTGATGAGAAGTCCAACCAGAAGTAGGACATCAGGATGGATCAGGTATGTACAGAGAGCAGAAGGGGTCAGGATCACTGGTATCTGTTATAATAAGCTCCACTCTTCACGAGTGTGACCTGAACATCCCATTCCAGATGAATTCCCCCTTTGTTGTGATAATAAGCTCTACTCTTCAGGGAAGGCTTTCCACTAGATTTTGGCGCACGGCTGTGGGATTTGTGTTCATTCAGCTACGAGAGCATTAGTGAGGTTGAGATCAGGTGCTGATGTTGGGATGTCGAGGAGGCTCCAATTCATCCCGAAGGTGTTTGGTAAGGTTGTGGGTCAGGTCTCTGTGCAGAACACTCGAGGTCTTCTACTCCAAACACACCATGTCTTCATAGAGCTCAAGTTGTGCACAAGGGCATTGTTATGCTACAACAGGTTCTGGGCCTCTTAGTCCCAGTGAAGAGAAATTGTACCGCTAGAGCATCCAAAGACATCCTATACAGTTGTGTGTTCCAAACTTTGTGGTAACAGTTTGAGGAAGAAGCGCGCACTGTATGGGCATGGTGGTCAGGGGTGCACATACTTTTGGCCATACTGTGTAACTGAAACGGAGATCTGAACGCTAGGTAGTATATAGTATAGCCTATAGTTTCCTTTAGCCAAGATTATTAATTTTGTTCATTCTTGCATATAAAAGTGTGAGTAAGCGGACGCAGAGAACTGTTAAGAAAAGCATTCAATAGCATCTCGCAGAAGGAAAAATTCCAAACAAGCGTGTGTACACAAAGACCACATGGCACTGTTGTGAACTCCTGGCAGTACTAGAAGCCTCTTGTTTGCGCTCTGTGGACAAGAGTGAACTTGGCAGTGACGCTGCACTGGGCGGGCTCGCGCTGCGTGTTTGTGGCTCCACCCCCTCGCAGCTGTCACACTGTCAAAACAAAGACTAGGACGGAACAAATCCACAACGTCTCTTAAATTTCACAACAAACTTCAAGTGTCACAAGGGCCTACCGCCGGCTCGCGCAACCAAACCATAACATGACGGCGTGCACACGCAGATCAAAACACGGACACGAGCACGCACACCACGCTAATCCCCCTACTGCAGATCAAAACACGGACACGAGCACGCACACCACGCTAATCACTCAGTGTTTACATCCCCCTACTGCAGATCAAAACACGGACACGAGCACGCTAATCACTCACGAGTGTTTACATCCCCCTACTGCGGATCTGCCATCCGGACCAACAAAATGCTCATACGCAAATCATTAGGTTGTGTAGAAGACCGTATTCTCCACGGAGCTGTGGCGAAAACACACATATTTATATATATTTAAAAAATAATAATATTGAAATACACATAAAGAAACCCGTCTGATTTAAAGAGACCGCTTTTGTGCTGCGCTTGCAGTTTTCCGAGAGTTCCGAGTGCAGCTGCGTAACCACATCAGCTCCAGTTCCTGCCCGAGCACTGTTAACAGCGCAGCCGGGTCAGTCCTGTGGAAAGCAGCGGGGTTTGCGGAAGCTTACCTTGCAGGAGGAGTACACGGCGAGTTTCTCGAGTTTCTTGAGGCGCGGTGAGGAGCGGAGCTGTGCCTTCGCAGCCGCCGAGCCGTGAGCACTTCCCGCGGAATTCTCCGCCATGACCGAGCCCCGGGCCTTCCCTCTCACCCTGCGCCGAAGAACTCACCTCGCACAGCCGCAAGCGATTTCCGTCTCGCCTCGCTTGTGATCCCACCACCACCACCACCACCTCCTCCTCCTCCTCCTCCTCCTCCTCTTCTTTCACTCCTCCACGGCGGGATCAGACATGGCGTTCATCCCTGTCTTTTTTCCTCGTTTCGTTTGATATTGTAAATGCGCTGTGCGTCCGCTAGGGGAGAATAATAATAATAAAAAAACACACACACGCACACACACACACACGCACGCACGCACGCGCACACACACGCACCGAGCTCTGCGACTGAAAATCTGAAGGTCAAAAGAGTTGGGGGGTTGTTTAGGGTAGAAAGATAAATAAATCCAACAATTGCATGATAACCAAGAGAGCAACAATGCTATAATGGAAGTACAACAATAAGACCTAACGTCCATGTAAATATACTATATGACCAAAAGTATGTGCACCCCTGACCATCACACCCGTATGTGCTTCTTCCCCTAACAGTTGACACAAAGTTAGAAGCACACAATTGTATAGAATGTCTCTATATGATGTAACTTGACAATTCCCATTTACTGGGGATTAAGAGGCCCCAAACCTGTTCTAGCGTGACAATGCCCCAGCAAGCTCAATGAAGACATGGTGTGTTAAGGTTGGAGTGCAAAAACTCGAGTGTCCTGCACAGAGACCTGACCCTCAATCCCACTGAACACCTTCAGGATAAACAGGAAATGGAGCCTCTTCGACATCCCAACATCAGTGTCTGATCTCAACCTCACTAATGCTCTTGTGGCAAGTCCCCACAGTGACGCTCCAAAATACAGTATAGTGGAAAGCCTTCCCAGAAGAGTGGAGCTTCTTATAACAGCAAAGGGGAATAAATCTGGCCTGAAATGCGCAACAAGCACACAAGTATAATGCTCAGTTGTCCACATACTTTTGGCCAAATAGTCTATCATGTCCATGCTTGTTTCTCTTATTATGTTAATAACACTACATTTATAAGATCATACAGTAAGGGGAAATAAGTAATTGGACAATTTTTGTTCATGGTACATACGAACGGATTCAGCACTCAAGATTTCACACCACGCTCACAGACTAATGATAAGGAAGGTGAGAGAGAAGCCAACAGCCACTTCAAAAGAGGTGCAGGATGCCCTGAAAACAGAGGTTAGTCCCAATCAAGTCAGGTCAAGTGGCTTTATTGTCATTTCAACCATATACAGCTGGTACAGTGCACAGTGAAACAAAACACTGTTCCTCCAAAACCATGCTGCTACATAAAACGGCACACTAACTACATCAGATGACAGAATTAAGCCATAGCCATTAGAAGACAGAGCAGTGTAAAAACGTGACAGGGCTTAGTTTTTGTTACTGCTGATGATGAGTTACGCAATGGCACAGAACAAGGCATATGATTTGTTACAGTCATAAACAAGTTTGAGGAGGGGCAAGGCCTTGCGTTAGTTGGCGTGCTAACAGGTTTGGTGGGTGGGATGTTTTGCATTAGTTAGCAGCTTCCTCATGGAAGACGGGCCCATCTCGGTTAGTCGCACGGCCTGATTCCACCCTCTGGCAACTCCAGAAGCCTGTGTCACTCTCTTGGGCAAGCTTTTAGCTGGAACAAAGATGGAAGAAAGGAATGCTGCACTTAGTGAACTGATTAGGAAAGTTCACCACTGAGAGAGAGGTCTATTCTATATGACATGCTAAAATAATGATTTAAAACAGTGTTCTCATAGCTCGTTTACTGGGGTATAAAGTGATGCTTAAAAGGTTGTGAACTAGAATTTTCTGCATTTCTGCACAAATACTGTATGACCTAAAACATCACAAGATTTTCAGTCAAGTCTTAAAAGTAGGAAAAGAGAACCCAATTAAACAAATGAGACAAAATATTATACTTAGTCATTTATTTATTGAGTAAAATGATACAATATTACATATCTGTGAGTGGCGAAAGTATGTGAACCTTTGCTTTCAGTATCTGGTGTGACCCCTTGTGCAACAATAGCAATAAGCAATGCATAAAATCATGCAGATACAGGTCAAGAGCTTCAGTTAATGTTCACATCAAACATCTCAGTGTCTTTATCACCATGGCATGTATGTTGGTGTTGCTTCCACATGATTGGCTGATTGAATATGTCTGTTTATATTACAATATTTGTGATGAGCTGATCTGCTTATTATTTGTTGGCTGGTACTAAACGAAACTCAAAAGGGACAAGTCAAAACTCAGAATGATCAATTTTGTTCAAGCTACAAAGTGGGGAAAAAGTAAGTTTGCCTTTTGTTAGCAACAAGCTAGCCAGCTAACTGTGAAGAGTCATGTATATTTTCCTCATCAGAACAGTGAACTGTAAAGTCAGATTTAACAAGTGAACATGTCTGTATGTTGATTGATCGAAAAGTCCATCCATCCTGTACCACTTACTCCTTTTCAGGGTCACAGGGAACCTGGAGCCTATTCCAGGAAGCATTGGGCACAAGGTGCCAGTCCATCGCAGGGCACAATCACATACACACTCACACACATTCATACACTACGGACAATTTAGACACGCCAATCAGCCTTCCATGCCTGTCTTTGGACTGGGGGAGGAAACCGGAATACCCGTGGGGAGTATGAACATGCAAACTCCGAACCCCGGACCCTGGAGGTATGAGGCGGACGTGCTAACCACTAAGCCACTGTGTGCCCTTGATCGAAAAGTAATACCTGTATATATAGTATAAATCATTTAAAGTGCAGCTGTGCTTACTGCTGATGCTGTGAGAAGCCATGTTGATTTGACGTCAGTCGCTGAATTCAGAGTTGAGGAGACCATCCTGAGTTCCTGATTAGAAGTGTTTTCTTTGTTTTTTTTCCCAGTCAGAGGTTATAATCATGAAACAGTAATCCCACACCACCATTATCAGCAGGTAGATGAACAGAATTAGAGGAAATGTAGGAAACTGCTAATTAAAGTGATTATAGACCAAATAGATGAAAGAATTTAGACAAAAATAAATCCAACTTCGAATTTCATTAGAAAATAAATCTAGGAAGCTATTTAAGATTGCACGATAACACTGTATGCAAGTTGTTCAGGTTGGATCTTGCCTTTAAGATTCATTTTTCACAATGATACAGTAGTTACATTGATAGTGCTTTTGTGCTGAGTTTAAATCGATGGTTAATGAAAATGCAGAAAAGTCTAAGAATCTGTCAGATTCAGACTTCAAGAACACGCACACACGCACACACGCACACACGCAGACACACACACACACACACACACACACACACAAACACACACACACACACACACTGTTGCTTACCTCCTATTGTGCTCTCCTAAAAGTCATTGAAGTGGCCCTTGACAAAATGCAGCACCAGACTTGACATTCTCACTACAGAGTCTTCAAGCAGTCTGAGCAGCACCAGTTTGAACTGGGAGTGCTTATTGCCAAGTGTTGGGCCCAAATCACCATCACTCCATAGACCCTGGCAGCCATGACTTCTCCTTAGGGGTGCAATCACAACACACTGTTACAGGAAGAGCTACAAGTTTTATGAAAAGAGAGAAATGAGCACTTTCATGTAGACTAGGAATTTGAACCTTCCGTTTCATTCCTCTTCAAGCAGTTTCACAGCTCTGATTTATTTATTTTTACTTATTCAGTCTTATGCCTCTTGTACGTAGAGATTAATCCTAAATGTTTAATAAGTTTAAATCATCTTTATTGTAAATGACATCAGTGGTAGGCTTGTGCGATATAAAGATACTATACTGTGATCATATCCAGTGATGTTTATCGTCAATTATACTACTTTACCATCTGTCAAAACATTGGATTATACTTGTACGAGTTATCGCTTGAAAATACACCAAAAGAGCAATCTTTTTCGTCACAATAAAACTGGAACCTTGAAAATGTCAAGGAAAATGGAGAATATTTCAAGTTCACTAATGTGAATTAAAATCTATCGTTTAGTTTCCATGATTGCCACAACTCCTGACTGGACAGCTGGTAATATTATAATACATCCCTTACACTCCTTAAACCTGACATGGTGGAAATGCTCATTAAGCTAACAGTTCTGGATGATCAAATTGTTTATCATGTTATTTGTAAATGCAAATTCACAATCATGGGGGGGGGGGTAATATTACATAAGACTAATAAACACTAACAGGCAAACTATCAGCTTTCAGTACTCGAATCCTGGGTCTGCCTCTAAAGACTGATTTATAAATATTTTATTACGATAATCTGTGACTTTTTTTTAATTTTTTTATTTTTTAGCATCCTGTCCACCCTAGCCAGGAATGGACGACATCCTCTGTGATGCATTTCCTAGTTGTGCATCTCAGAGGATTAATTGGCTAGATACCGCGAGCGGGCGCCAACTCCAGGGGAATCTGTGACTTTTACTGTGGCGTGGTTGTTGGTCTGCTTAGAGCATTTTAGAAACTGCTGATCTCCTGTGGTTTTCATCCACAACACTCTCTAGAGTTTATACAGAATGGTGAGACAAACTAAGAACATCCAGCAAGCATCAGTTCCATGGGCAGAAACACTTTGATAATGTAAGACATCAGAGGAGAATGGCCAGACTGGTTTGAGCTGGCAGGAAGGTTACAGGAACTCAATCACTCTTTACAGCTGTGGTGAACAGAAAAGCATCTCAGGATGTTGAACCTGTAGGCAGATGGACATGAGCCCCCAAATAATCTGATTTAGGAGGTCACCATATTTCAGCAACACACCCTGAGAACTTCTGGCTCAGTGTACAAATAAACAACTGTACGTCTACAGAGCACACAACCCCACCCTGGACACCTGGACAAAATAATCGTCCTGTTAGATAGCCAGCTCAGCTTTACTGCCCAGCTTGCTAGTTGCTGTATTTGGACACAAATCGGAGTAATTACAGACAGTACGGTTGTAACACAAACATTACACACATGTTGTGTAGATCCACTCCCACGAGGAGCTGTGTACACTGTGGCCTGTTATTTACTGTTATTTACATAGAGATGTCGGGATAAGTGTGTATTACAGCGAGTTGATAATAATTTCACCACCCCCGAACACATTCTCTCTCTCTCTCTCTCTCTCTCACACACACACACACACACACACACACACACACACACACACACACACACACACACACACTCTCTCTCTCTCAACTTTCATTTTAGAACCGAAACAAACAAACACTTCCGCCCCTCTCGGGGCGATGACGCCTGATCTGTATCGCGCATGCGTTCACGTTGCGCATGCGCAAAAATGTAATTCTATGAATGCCAGGGAAAAGCTAAAGAGAAAGAGAAAAACTGTATTTATATACTGCAAAGGGTAAAGTGTGGGGTTTATTTAATTTGTGAAACGCACACATGTTCTTCGGATGCTACATTTTGGGGGGAAAAAAACAAATAAATTTTAGTTATCGTTTGGCAGTAATCGGTCAGCAGGGGCTGCTATTTTACTAAATAACTTTACCGGACAGATACTTAAAGTCTTAAAAGGTTTATTGTGATAGATGGATAATACTTGTGATAGATAAAGATAATGTACAATTTGTATAAATCACAAAACAGTAAAAATTTTTAATAATTAAATACTTTATTTCACATATTGAAACTAGAATTCATTTTTTAAATATCCTTTTGGCACATTATTTCAATACTGTGTTTGATGAGACCATAGATAGAAACAGTAGGTCTGGCCCTTCTAATGAACTGGATAATGTGTGTTCAAGATAAGGCCTTTTTGATGTATGAAGTTTTTCTTTTTTCTTTTTTTAGATCTCACCATTCATGTAGTGTGTTATATAGCTGTTTGTGATTGTAAAAAGTCTGAAAAGTTTAAAAAAAAATAAAGTTCACCACAAATGGAGTTAGTGACTCCCAAATGAGATAACTGATTCTGAACAGCTGAAACGAGCCGTTAGTAATTCTAGACTTACTTCCTGTACTAACTATGTAGGTTTGTAACAAAAAGCCCAGCCTCTGGTCTTCACTGGCTGCAAACACTACAGTTGAGGTTGAGTTCTGAAAGAGTTTGGTTCATATCTAGAAGACATTGTTTTCTGCACTGCAAAAACAAAACCAGTTTGCATGGACTCCCAAAGGATGAGGATGTAAAGCGTCAGTGGTTAAAATTCATTTTAAAACAATACCACAGCAGTTCAACTCTTACCTTTGTATTCAAGCCATTTCACTGATGATTGCTTCTCAAATCTAGCTGACGTCAATGCAGGATTTGCAAAATGATTATTCATTAAAGATGGGGCCTTGCCCAGTTTATTTGGACCATCTTGTGCCTGTGGATCACAACCTGTAAGTATGATTAATTATTTATGTATATATTTTCTACATAGTGTTCCAGGGTGCACCCCGCCTTGTGCCCAATGCTTCCTGGGATAGGCTGATAAAAGGAGTAAGTGGTAGAGGATAGATTGATGGACCTTTAAGGCACCTTTAAAAATAAGGTTCCTAGGTTGAACACTGGGTGTCGCTATCACATAATGAAGATCTGATCTACCTCATCTACCCTTCACACCTTCTCACAACATTAATGACATTAAGTTTACACACCTACATTAATGTTGCCAAGCTTTTGATGGATCTCAAGACCCCATAGTAACTCAAACTCATTCAAATTAACAACTGTAGGGGGACTAGTACTACACTGTACAAATGTTACAGTAATATTTATATTAATCTTGCTCATGTTTCCCTTCCTTTTTTTTTTTCCCTCTTTGTGGTAATCTAAATGTCAACTGTCCATTTAGAATGTAATATAACTTCTGTCCCTTCCAAGCAAATGTAATTTCTGTTGCAAATTGTTGATTACACTTGTGTCTATTATCTGGAATTTATAAATAATGTTCATCAGTGTCTAGTATACTGTTTCAGATTCTCCCTCTAGGCTTTATTCATTGACTAATAAATCTTGCTTTTCTTCAGACATGGTTGAAGTGGAGTCAAGAAAATTGTACTCATTTGTAATAATCTTTGATAATGAAGACTGTTGGCAAATACAAGTAAAACAGGTTTGTATGTAACATACGTCCTTCATTAAGTTGCTTGTTATTATTCAACGCACACCCCTGAATGAGCAGTTTATGCACAAGTCTTTGCCTGCATAAATATGCACATTTATTTTGAACATAAATGGCCAGCTCTGAAT
>JAFFST010049854.1:53992-71067 GCA_022414735.1 Noturus placidus
AACATTTTTGACATGCATTTTTCTGGATTTTTTTGTTGTTATTCTGTCTCTCACTGTTCCAATAAACCTACCATTAAAATTATAGACTGATCATTTCTTTGTTAGTGGGCAAACGTGCAAAATCAGAAGGGGATTAAATATTTTTTTTCCCCCACTGTAGATGATAAAACTGTGCTTATAATAAATATGCACTAACTGAATGTAAAGGTCAGTAAAGCATTGCAGAGTTTGTGCTCAGGCATGCATTAGAAAGGTTCCTTTAACATGTCCTGTTATATTCCAGGTTTTTATCATTACAGTGGGCCTCTGAAGGCTTTTTCCAACATGTTCAGTGCATTTATTAAGACCGTTTTTCAAGGCTTCCATTCATAGCAGAGCCAGTGTAATTTTCCAGTTAATGGAAATGTGTTGCTATTTCGGCAGGGTTGTTTTTTTTAATGCTAAACATTAATGGATGATCATACATAGGTACAGTGCTGTGAAGACGTATTTGCCCCATCCTGAATTCTTCTGTTTTGTGTTTCTCTCATACTAAATAGTTTTAAATCTTGAAACAAAATACAACATAAAACGAAGGCAACTTTTATAAACACACCATACAGTTTTTTTTAATTATTGATGCAAAAACAAATAAGGAACACCCATCACCAGGTTGTTCCCCCTTTAGCAGCAATAACTGCAACGAAACACTCCAAATGGAAATCAGTCTTTCGCAGCGCTGTGATGGAATTTTGGCACACTTTTCTTTGCATAACTGCTTTAATTCAGCCACACTGGAGGATTTTCGAGCATGAACTGCCTTTTTAAAGTCCTGCCACAGCATCTCAAATGGTTCAAGTCAGGACTCAAGTCAGGCCACCCCAAAACTTTAAGTTTGCTTTTCTTGAACCATTCAGAGGTAGGCTTACAATATTCATACAGTATATGCTTTGGATCATTGTCTTGCTGGATAGTCCAATTATGCTTGAGTTTCAACTTACAGACTGAAGACTGAACATTCTCCTTTAGAATTTTCTGGTAGAGAGCAGAATCGAGGTTTCCCTCAGTTATTACAAGTTGCCCAGGTCCTGAAGCAGCAAAGCATCCCCACACAATCACAATTTCACTACCATAGGTATGATGTTCTTTTTGTGGATTTCGGAGATTTATGCCAGATGTAATGGGACCAGTCTTCCAAACAGTTCCACTCTCAACTCTTCAATCCACAGAACATTCTCCCAAAAGGTTTGAGGATCATCAAGGTTTTGGCAAAATTCAGACGAGCTTTGGTGTTCTTCTGGGTTAGCAGTGGTTTTCACCTCACCACTCTTACATGGATGCCATTTTTGCCCAGCGTCTTTCTGATAGTGGATTCATGAATAGTGACCTTTATTGATGTAAGAGAGGTCTGTAAGTCCTTTGATGTTGCCCTTGGCTCTTTTGTGACTTGCTGGATGAGTTGTTGCTGTGCTCTTGGGGGAATTTTGTAAGGTCGACCACTTCTGGGAAGGTTCATTACTTTGGCTCTCACTGTGGTACTTTGAAGATTTATAATAGCTTTGTAACCCTTCCCAGACTGATGTATCACCTGCCTCATCATTTCTGGAATTTCTTTCAATTTTGCCATAGTGTGTTACTGGGTAAGATCTTTTAACCAACTTCATGCACTTGAAAGGCCCAATTGGCACTGGACAATTTTTTTTTTTGCTTCAATAAATAACTATAATTTAAAAACTGTATTTTTTATATAACAATTTGTATGTGATAAACACAAAAACAGAAGAAATCAGGAATAAAGATGAAATACTTTTTCACAGCAGGTAGAGCAGCACAACAGGGTACAAATCTGCAGCTACATTTGAATTTTCAGGCTTTGGGATCTGCTTCATTTGGTACTAGATCTATAAATGTCTGATTGGGAAAATGGAACAGAGGGGGAGAGGTGTATAAATGGAGAACTGGTGATGGTATCTGGGTATAAAATATCTGAGGTGCAAACCACCTACAGTTCCTGTGCTGTGATTTTTGGATGTCCTCCAGAAGGTAACCCAGTTTGCACATGTTGGGAAGGAAGCCGATTAATCCAAGGTATGACCTGGTCTTCAGGAGTAAGGGACTGTGTGGGATGTCCTTGGGTGCAAAGAGGGCTATAGTTATTGGCCATTTGTGGCAAAGCCATCATGGATTCGATGAGAAAGGCAAAGCTTTTCATTACTCGGCCCAGTTCAGCTACTTCCTGTCCAAGGGAGCTTACCTGCAATAGATAATCAGCAATCATGCAGAGAGAGCAGGCATTTACACATTTATTCATGTTATCTCATACATCTAAAGCAATATTATCCTCAATGTTATTAACATATAAATATAAACAATAATGGGTAACATGCCACCACAGGGTCCACACATGAGAAATATATTAATTCTTATTTGATTAATTGACTTGATTAAAGTTTCCCTGTAGTAAATTCAGTGGATCGGACATGATTTGGGAAAGAACTCATCTGTGAATATATAGCTCCACAGCTGACATTATGTAAGAGCAAAAAACAAGGCATGAGGTCAAAGAAATTGTCCTCCTAAGCAGGACTGTTCCGAGGCATAGCTCTAGGGAAGGGCTCCAAAAAGGGTCTACAGCTTTGAAAATCCCGAAGAACAGAATGGATTCCAGTATTCTTACTGTAAATAAGAGAAGGAGGTGAGGAGGTGAGGAACGAGGAGTGAGGAAGCTTCCAGAGGAGCTAGTATGAGGATACATAGGTGTATCCTATGCAGAAGTGTTTCTTGTCAAAAAACCTGAGGATATTACATTTGACTTGCTTCGATTACTCTCTCCTTGCATCCTTCCCTCGCATCTCAAAGGGGTGGAGCTAAGACGCAAGGAAAGGAAGCAAGGAAAGGAAATGTAGATGCACAAATAAGAAATGAGTAGCATCCAATATCACTCTAATGCAACTTCAGAGATTCTGTCTTGAGATTAGCAAACTCATTGACCTGAATGCTAATACTTTATAGAAACAAAGCACACCTTATCACTTGGCCTATTCCCTCCTTACCGCGAATTTCGTTGGTGGTAGCATTACAATCTGGGTATATTTGTCAGTAGCAGGGACTAGGATGCTTGTTAAGATCAAATGATTTATGGACAGATTAAAGTACAGAGGCATCCTTGAAAAAGTTCCAATAGAGCACTGGCCAAAAACACAGACAGAAAAAAATAAAAAAAGAAGCAATAGCTTCAGAACAGTCTGGATTTAAACCTGACTAAATATTGTAGAGATGCAGAATGATAATGGGAGTAGCAGATATGGGGTAGGGTTAGGGAATATTGGGAGACTGAGATTTCAGAAGAACTTGATTGAGCTAAAGAATTTGAAAATAAGTTGTTGTACTTCCACAAAACAAACAAGCTTGCCTCAATGTAAGGTGATACAAGTTGTTTTACAGTACCTCTTGGTCAAGGTGCCCTAACTGTCCTCTGGTCTCTTCTGATTTTGCTGATAGCTCAGCAGAGCTTACCTGCAGAATTCCTGGAATAAATAGTGAATACAAACAAAAGCAAATCTGATTTGGAGAAACAGTTACAAAGTTGGTAAAGTTATGCATAGTATCAATGATCAATTCATTACATGTATACAGATATTAATTTCCCCTCACACTTATAAACACTCACCTGTTTTGCTGGTGGTTGTGCTGACTGAATTGTTCTGATGACCAGGAAAGAAAGAGAATGCTAAAGAGTTCTTGGTCTCTGTTCCTTCACTAGCTTCTGTTCCATCAACAATCCTAAACACAGATGCACATAAGATGTAGTTTGGAGTCCACTACCAATAACTGTTTTAGATCAGTTATGAACCAAGAACTGCTTTGCTACAAATTTGAGCAACAAATACATTTAAAAGCAATTAATAACTCGTGTCTGATTAATAGCAAGTATAACATGCCATTGTCTGTATCGGTTTATTGCCCAAAATATTCATATCTGTTTTCAAATTTGAATTTAAATTGGATGTTCCAGTCTATACCATGTTTTTTTTTTATTTTATTTTGTGGACCCTACCACTATGCCTTGGAAACACTGAAAAAAACGACAAATTATAACAACAAATAGAAATTTGCAGAAGATAACTTTATTGAACTCCTGAACCCGACACCCTGTGGAAATCTTTAACTATTTCAAAGACAATGCTGCTTTCTCAAATCAAGAAACTATTATTTACAATTAACAACAATAACCATATAATAATACTGAATCAAATTTACTTTGTTTTAAGGTTTGTTCCAGTCCAGAAAGATCAGAAAACTTCACTGGACATGTTAACAGAATCTACTATAATGCTGGGACATATTCACAATGTTTCTGAGAGTTAAAACTGGGACCTTTAAGTGCCATTTCATTATAATGCCTGTATGATTTGCTGAGAAGATTTTCTTGAACAGTTGAGAACCAAAATTTAAGAATGCCAAATAATGTGCAATGAAGTACAAGTACTATGATGTGCTCAAAAATTATTCATAATTAATTATTAATTAATTATTAATGAGCTACACATGAGTTTATGGGGATGTTGGAGATCCTGGTCTTTTCTGCTCTCCGGACCTGCATGATCGGTCTCGGAGGTCCTACTTCTGGATGGAGCTCTCATCTACTCCAAATCCAGAATGCTGGGACAAAGGCTTTTTAAATCAATAATTGTCTCTTTAAGAATATCTGTTGTTACCCAGATGAGGATGGGCTCCCTTCTGAGTCTGGTTCCTCTCAAGGTTTCTTCCTCTTAACACCTTAGGGAGTTTCTCCTTGCCATTGTCGCCACTCAGTTGGGATAATTTCTCACCTTTACTATGTGTATACTGTGTTTATATTCCTGTAAATCTGCTTTGAGACAATGTCTGTTGTAAAAAGCGCTATACAAATAAAATTGAATTGAATTGAAAAATGAAAGTGATTATTTTTTGGGGGAGTCCAGCAGGCATACTTATTCCTCTGTTTTGACAACTTTTCAGTGAGTTTTAGATTCCCAATATTTCTTGCGGATCTTCACCTACTGGATTAGAAGGACCAAACAGCTCTAGGAAGTCACACATCAGTGATTTCACACACAGTGAAGGAAGAAATAACCAGGCAAGGTAGGGTGACTCCATTTCATCAGCCCAGAGATTGCATGTGGCTCCGCTCAAAAGATTTTTTTGAGGGAAATAAATTAATAACTTAAACCATGTTACATAGACCTGGTAAAATCAGTAGGGCTAATGATGTCATTTGCTGTGATGTCATGAACAGTCAGATCTCCAGAATACTTAAAGTCGCAGAATACTCAGTCTAAAATCAGACCCACGCTTACAGCTGTTTACAAATTAAAACAAAGCTGTTGTATGTGTAGTCACCCAAAGATTTCTCAAACTCTGACACAAAGTGTGTTTCAACTGAGTAAAATGCTGTTTTTGCGATGAAATAATAAATAAATTGAAAAAAAAAAATCACCATCTAAATACATTGAATTCTTGTGTGTGTGTGTGTGTTTGTGTGTGTGCGAGTGTACACGTGTACCTGGGACTGAGATTAGAGGGGTCAGGTTTGGTGACTGCACTGTGTTGAATGCAACGTTCTTCTTCATGTTGATAAGAGTTTGTGGTTCCACTGTGTTGGCTCAAGCTTCCATTTATCCTCCCCTCCACCTATGAGGCAAAGATCACTCAGTTATTCTACCATAACATTTTATAAATAGGATTTTTACTTTCATACCTCTTAAAAAGCAGCTGAACCATCCTTCCTAAGTTTAACTCAAATGCCCTCACTTTTAATTTGTTAGATGCCAATTAACTGTATATTAAATAATGAATTGTTTATAATTGATGAGGGCACAGTGGCTAGCATTACCAAACTTCTCCATAAGTGTGAATTATTGCAGGGCATCGTGCATGCACATTTGCACAATGACTCATCCCAGGTGAATTTCTCCACCATGCACCTAGTGTTACCCAGTCTTGTTCTGGATCCACTGCAACCCTTACCATGATAAAGCAGTTGATGAAGATGAATGAATGATGTTTGTTTATATAATAAATAATTATTCTAGTTTGGGTGTTCTTTCCCTAAGGACTGTCCAATAACCATATCCTGTTTCCAATCTAGCGTTCTTATTTAAATTATGTGTCATGTTAAGTTCTTTATCAGATATACTGTATTTTCCATCTTATTTATGACCAAGGAGAAAGTGAAAGCATTCCAGAATGTCAAGGTTTTTCAGTGAGACTTTTGAAAACTGTTTTTAAGGTTTAGTTTATGTCTGAGAAAGAGAATTAACAGTCACCCATGCTACACCTTCCTGTACTTCTAACTAGGTCATTACACTGTAAAAAATTTCATAGAGTAATTTGGTCATTTTCCCTATTAAATAATTGAAGCACCCTCACACTGTAATTGAAAGTGTGCCAGTTTCCCCAAAGAAGTCAACTAGTTTCAGTGAGCCCACTTCCTTTTCAGCCTTCACTCCATACCAGACTATGGTACCTCCACCATTATGGCTTCAGGCATAAGACAGGATGAGGAAAAGAAGGCTCATTTTATGATGATCATCACTCTCTCATTCCCTCTCTCATTCTGCTGTATTGGTGCCTCCCCTCACCTTGTTAGACAAATGAGCCAAGAGATAGATCATTAAGGAAATGAGCCCAGAGCCATGGGCAAAGTAGTGCATTAAGTGACAGTAGATAGGAAGTCATGCCAAAAAAGTCAGATCTTATTCCTCTGCCCCTCTCTCAGACCCATTTTTTTAATTTAAATTTCATAGAATGGATCTTTTATGGATAAATTATGCAATTTACTTAACAAGAAAAAAAACACACTTAGCATTGGGGAAAAAACATGAGGAAAATATCAACAGCATTTGAAGGTCAGTGGTTCAAGCCCCAGCACTGTCAAGCTGCCACAGTTGGGCCCTTGAGCAAGGTCCTTAACCCTCTCTGGTCCAGGGGCGCTGTATCATGACTGACCCTGCACTCTGACCCCAACTTCCTAACATGTTGGGATATGCATGAATTTCACTTCTTCATGAAGAAAAGAATTTCACTGTGCTTTAATGTATATGTGACAAATAAAGACTCATTTCCATTAGATAGATTGTGTTTGTATTTTTGTAATGTTTAAATTACTTTTCATAACTTATGATTTTTAAAAATAACTTTTATGACTTTTATAAAACTATATAATCGACAGGTATGGAACATGAATATCAAAAATGTTTCTGAACACTAAAACTACTTTAAACAAGAGAACTAGGCTGTAATAATGTGGACTACTTTACATGTAAAATATGTTGCATTCTCTTCGTCTTGCATTCTAAAAACATTCACATATGAAATATATAAATTCGGATGATGGGCGTGTCTTTTTAGCCATAACATTGTTAAATCAAGCAGTGGGACAACTGCGCTTGCTTCTTTTTACATTCACGTCTCTATCAGCTGCCGTGCGATCAACGGGATGCGCTGCTCCGGCTCTCAGCCGCTCACTGAACAGAGCAGACACAGATAGAGGTGAGAGTGCAGCTGGAAAGCAAGGCCTTGCACTTGAAGGACAGTACTGGCCACATTTGGAAAGGTTAGTCCAAAAATTCACTAGATTTGTCGTTAGGTATTTGTTTATTTGTTGCAAAAATAAGTTGTTAAAGGGATCTGAAAAGTTGCTAAGTTGCAACACTGGTCTGCACTGCTAGCTAGATAAAAGACAGGCTAAGCTCCGCCTCTCCCCAGCAAAAAGAAAATGCAGAGGGAGGGGGAACACAGGGTTTTTCATTTATGCACATTTTATATGAAAAGCAATAAAATACCCAAATGAAACCCTGTCTGTGTTTTTTTCTTGAAAATAATTTGCGCCCCACTTCGGATCTCTCCAGGTTGAGAACCACTGGTTTAGGTGGAGTAGGTGCGGTTGGGTGGGGTTAATATATAGCTTTACCTCTACCTCTAAGGTAGAGGTAATACATATGAAACTGAAGAAGAATAGTTATTGTATACAAATGGAGATGGGTGTGTGATCAAGAATATGGGCCCAGGACATTAAAAAAATATGCATGGCTTACATAGCTCTCCTGCCCCTCTCTGAGGTTGTAGGTGAGATCTTGAGTGATGTCCTGGACAAAGTGGTGGGAGTACTCAGGATACAGGTCCAGCACCTCATACAGTCCCCTCAGATTAATGCACTGCAAATCACAATATGTCAGTGCTTTCACGTCTGCACTTGTCTTTATCACCCAGTTTTCCACAGACAAGTTGGCCCCAATCAGGTCCCCTTTACCTGTATATGCACACATGTGTACAATAAAGTGATGGTCAGTTATGGCCATAGTGAGAGAAAATATTCTGGGGTTGAAGTTCATATATAAAACCATTATTTCGGAATCTACACACATACTAAACATCAGGAAAGTGCTTTTGTGCTTGAGTGGTGCATGTTTGTTTGATGATTTGTATCTCTCCATCATGTTCAGTGAAAAGCAGATGCTAGTGGTGAGACAGTATCATGGCATTACCTCAGTGTCAGAGGGACCGTCCTCTGTCAGCAGGATGGTGAGAGAGGTGAGTAGGGAGTGTATGTTTTTTCCTGTCAATGTCACAAGGCATGCATGCAAACACATACACACATGCATGCATACAAATGAAGCAACAGAGAATATGTTGGGGATTAGATTTTAACGCTACTCCACTATTTCCTATTTGCCTGCAAAATGTGTGATGTGATTGAGAGCATGATCCAATCAGAGTGGACAGATCAGGGATTGGTTGCGGAGGAGGATGCAAGTGCAAATGTAGTTTATTTACACTGAACACACTAAACACAAAGACCATGAAACAATAACGAGGAATAGCGAGGTAAGGTAACAGCTACAATGACAATGACAACAAAAGACAAAAACTAGACAATGATTGCTGTACAAGAACTTAAATACTACTGGTCATTAAAATACTACTGGTCTGTGTATGTAAATGAATTAATTTTGGGAATGTCTTGTGCAGCATGTGGTGCAATGGCCACCGTGGAGCCAGAGGGAGCATCGATCTCCGCAAGGCCAGAGGGGGGAGCAACATCCTCCGGAAAGCAACATTGGAGCGATGTCCTCTGTGGAGCAAGGAGGAAGAGTATGTGCTCAGCCAAGGAAGGAGGTGGAGTAATGTCTGAAGTGGCACAAGGCGGCATAGCGAGGTCCTCAGCAGAGCAAGAAGGCGGAGCGATGCCCGAAGCAGAGCCTAGTGGCATCGTGACATTTGAATTGGCGCAGGTAGACGGATTGACACCCATGGCGAGGCCGTGAGCTGTAATGGCGTCCTCGGTGGAGCAGAGGGGCAGAGGGACATCCTCATCCAAGGCAGGGTGACATCCTCAGTGGGGCACGGAGGGTGGGAGACGGTTCTAGCCTGGTCAGGCACCCCTTCCTCAAAAAATTCCTAAATGGGCGCATGGTTTTGATTCATTCCAGCATGGCGCTGATCTAATCTCCCTTCCCCTGTTCCTCCTACATCAAACAGTTGCTCTCCATGAATTCCTGTTGCCTCATGAAAAACATTCTGCCTCCATTTATAGGTCTAGCTTTCTGTCAGGGTTTGGTTGCAGAGGCAGAGGATTAGTGAGTCAAGGTAACAACTAGAACATGAGTAGGAGACAGTGACACAGAAAAGACAATGCTAGACAATGAGTGCATGAATCAGGTGCAAACAATCACGTGACATGAGTGTCGTGATCAGGTGAGGTGCAGAGGCATGGTCATTTTCACAATCACCTAACTTCTAAAACACACACATCTGAACACAATCAACTCTCACAGTATATAAGGACTCAAGTTCCATGCTCACATTGCGATGTAATCTTTCACCTGTTTCTGGATTATGACTTTGCTTCACAATTTGGATTTGTCTGCTTGTGTGTCTCATAATAAACTCACTGAAATTGCATCCTTTTCCACCTAGCTTATGACAATGGGTGTGATGGTCAGATGTTCACATATTTTTGTCTACATGTGTCCAGTGTGTTTATATATTCTACACACACACACACACACACACACACACACACACACACACACACACACACACACACACAGTATGTACATGTTCAGGTTCATATTACCATATTTAAATATCCATGAGTAACTAACCGAGAATAGCAAGCACCATTCCATCCTTAAGCACCTCCATGGAGCCAGAGCAGACAAAGAAGAGGGCCTGCAGTGCATCTCCTTGCCGCAAGAGGTATTCTCCAGGTGCGCAAAATGTTGTCTTTATGTGCAGTGACAGAGAGCGCAGACAACCATGACTTAGAGATGAGAACACAGCCCGCTCCAGAATTTCCTTGTTCAGGTGCATCGCGATGTCCGAACGCAACTCATCAGGGAAGTCTTTCAGGAGCTAGACCAAGAGAAATGACACGAAACACTGAAGTAACCACAATGAATGGACCAATTAAGCAACCAAAATAAATAACACCAATGACTTTATAATTTACTGTGTAGCAAGAGCACTGCATTAGCACAATCTTAGCTGCCATATGAGGTTGTGTCAATTTTGTTTTTTGTTTTTTTACATGGAATCTGTGAACTACACAGAATCAGTTCTGTTATGAATATGTACAGATGTTACAGACAGGGGCTCTGACCATTACCTGCAGTTTTAATTCACTTTGCATTTTATGTAGCAACAGTAAGTAACATCCATGTGCTGTGCTTTCCTAACAAAGAGTCAATGATTATAGCACTGATGTTTCACTCTTCTCCTCTGCTACTTTTTCAAACCATTCATCACTCGTCCTTCCAGCCCGTCTGGAGTCTGTCACTCCCTGATCTGCTCTGCACACTCAGGACCTCGCTTTCACACTGTCACATTACTCCTTCACTCTCACACTTCACTCCTGTTGGGGTTCCATCTATTATTCAGAACTCTGTGATTTAGCTAGGTGTTTATATTCCATCTCATTTTTCCTCACTGCCATTGCTTCTGGTATAGAGTGTCTGGGTTCAAAGGCACACTGCAGAAACCCTCACACTTCATTTCATGGGCACATTTTCCCACTCATTCAACTGCCTATAAAAATCATTCTAGCCAGTTCCAGTTACTAATACCAATATATAACGTTTCAATATTTTCGGCCAACTGTACCATAAATGTGGTCATTTCTTAGTATAGTGCAGAATCATAAATATTGAATATTCAAGATATTGACCAATTACCTTCTTTGTTTTAATTTGTATTATGAATAATAATTATTATTATTTATTTTTAACAAAAAAAAATTCCCAGATTTTCAACGTGCTCTCAGATTTTTGGACTCCACTGTATGTATACTGCCCTCTTTAATTCAGACATTTTCAGAAGTGTTTAAAGCCAGAGACTGAAATAGCCATTTCAAAACATTGATTCTGTGTTGCTTAGGATGTATGTTTCTTAATCTTCATGAGAGCCCCAGGATCACTAGCCAGGAACAGCTCCAAAGCATCAATATATCCACTTCTATGTTTCAGAGGGTTTTTAGGTCTCCTTTTTCCTCGCCAAGCACAAAACAAACATTTGATTTTGGTCTGATGTGACCACAATACCTCTGGTCGTTGAAAGTTTTTTTACTCTTACATAACATTTACAGGAAAAAAAATCCCATACTTTTTACTCCCTGTATTTTTAGTTAGAAATTCAAAGTGATCATTACAAATCTCTAAGGTCCCTTCTTCCTTCCTCCTGCTGGTGACTATATGCTATATATAAATCGAATGGGTTCAGTTTAGCACCCAATCATTTCAGTTAAATCATCTAATCATGTTCATCAATCAAAAAATGATTCTTCATTTGTTGTGACGTACTCATGCTACACAATGTGGTTAGCACTGTCCATTTGCATTTGAGGCAGAATTTGAGGACGAGTGCCCCTGGCCATACCTCAGTAAAATGTTTCAATATGCTGGAGTAAGCAAAGACTCGTATAAAACAAGGTGTCTTCTTAACCTCCATAGAAGGCTTGACCATCTATGAGGTAAGATGGGCTAATTTTCAAACATTAAATGTCTATATTTAGATAAGTTAACCTGTTTTCTTTGCTAATGCCAGGTTAGACTAGCATCAGTTGCAAAGGCAACAAATCAAATTCTAGCTAATGGTAAATATGGCAATATTACAGGTATAACTTTAATGGTAAAATGGTGGTTGCTTTAAAACAAAAATCATCCTAACAGTTTTAGACACATGAAACCCTGACATTAACTTAATTTCATCAGGTAAAATGTACTTTTACGCTTTAATCATTGAGTACATTTAAAAGTACCTTTTAAATTTCACCTAAGTACATTTTGTCTAGATACTTCCACTTTTATCTGAGTAATATTTTGACATATTATCTTATATTTTCACTGAAGTAAAATTTCTCACTACTTTGTCCACCCATTTGTGCACATGACCACTGTTGGGTAAATTACTCAAAAAAGTAATCCACTACAGATTACCAATTACTACTACTACTACTATTTGATTACAATACTGATTACTGCATGTAAAAAGGAATGAGATTACTAATTACTTTACTTTCAAGTTACGTTCAAAAGCTATCAAACCTACAAAAAATACACTACAAACAAAGTCTGATTTACCATAAAACTTGCCTCAGGAGTTGTCACTGTTTGTAGAACTACCAGACCGATAAAGCTTTTCTAACCAGGCTAGTTTGTTGTCACTAGGCAAGTTGAGGCACTAGTTTAGCTGCTACAGTGCCATGCAAAGTACATTATCTTTCCTTATGCTTTGCTCATATCATATACCCATAAACTGGAACTGACATTTACACATCTTGTTTTTCTGCTCAACATGATGTGATTTATTTAAAAAATGTATTTTACTTAATATTGTTTTCTTAACAATAAATTTCTACTGCAAGTAACGCAATTTTTATTGACATTAGTAACTAATCAAATTACATAAATTTAAAATGTAATGCTTTACTTTACTGCGTTATCAGAAAAGCTAATTAGATCACAGTAACACTAGTTACTTTGTAACGCATTATACCCAACTCTGCATATGACAAGGTTTAGTTTTATTTTTGACTCTGCTGTGATTCTCTTAAATGTGTCTCAGCTATCAAGAACAAAGCACAAGCCTTACATGTGATGTAACTTGGAAATCTTTCTCAAAACACACACAATGCACTGACAATGGTACCTCATTTGAATCGATGCCATTGTTGACAGACCAGGTAGTTTGGAAGTACTCTAGCATGCGCTGCTTGAGGCTCTGTGGCAGGTGATGCACTCTTATGAAGTCCTTCAGGTCTTTAGTGCGTGTATGGTACGAGGACCAGCGTGAGTACATGCGCTGAATGATGGCGGTCACATTACCAAACACTAGAGCATGCATGAGTGCTGACATGGAGAGAATCACACACACACACACACACACACACACACACACACACACACACACACACACACACACACAATTTGTTAGGAACACCTATACATTCATGCAGTTATCTAAATCAGCCAATCATGTGGCAGCAGGTCAGTGCATATAGTCATGCAGATACAGGTCAAGAGCTTCAGTTAATGTTCATGTCAAACATCAGAATAAAGAAAAAGTGTGATCTCTGTGACTTTGAGCATGGCATGTTTGTTGGTACCAGATGGGCTGGTTTGAGTATTTCAGAAACTGCTGATCTCCTGGGATTTTTTTTTACACACAACAGCCTCTAGAGTTTAAGCAGAATGGTGCAAAAAACAAAACATACACATTTGTACACATCCCCACCTCCAATAAGCATAGTGCAGATAGAGAAGATCTTTTCAGCATCAGTATTAGCGGAGACATTGCCGAAGCCCACACTGGTCAGACTGCTGAAAGTGAAGTAAAGTGAAGCGATGTAGACACTGCGCAATGATGGACCGCTGTTAGCTGAGCCATTCACTGTGGTATAAGGGAGCTCCAAACGCTTTCCCAGCTCATGCAGCCAACCTATGAGAGTTTGCAATTACACACAAATGTCAGTGTAATTACAAGGAGGAAAAACAAGGCTGATGTTAAAGTTTTTCATATTTCTCTGACACACCAGTTCAAAATCTCATTGTAGACCTTCACTTATCTAGACATGTACTGTATCTACTGTCCATTATTGTTATTCAAATTTGTATAGCTTCCTGCATTAAACTGTAGGAATTGTAGGATGGTACCCCATCTAAAACATCTAGGTACACTGCCAAACCTGGTTCCCTGGAGGACATGAAGATGTCAGATGTGTATGAAAAGACCTTGATCAGGGCACAAATTTTGAAGTTTCTTAAAGACAGATTGACCACTTCTTGTTCACTGAACTTGGCTCTATGACTGCCCTAAGATGACCAGACCAGAAATGTTCATTATTCTTCATTGAATGGCTAAGAAAATGGCTTCGTAGTATGAAGTACCACTGCCAACCTTTGGGGAAACAGGGCTAATTACCTAGTCAGCCATTTTTATTTTAGCTGTGTTCACGTTTAGGAACAGCTTACAGCAGAACCACAGTGTATCCCCAAAACTAATTTTATACCACTACATTACTTGCAAGAGATAACTGTGGTAATGTTAAAATCACATGAATGAGCACCAGCAATGTCAAATACAGCAAGTACCAGCTTAAGAACTATTCAAATGCACACTCTCATTGAGTTAAATATGGTTCCTCAGACTTTAAAGGCAACCAATTAAATCAAAGTAATTAAATCCAATCCATCTGTAATTGCAAAATTCCTTAATGTGCCTCCATAAGCTAATGCAAATAACACGGTCTTTTTAGTTGGACCCAGAAACTCTCAGGAACCCAATTCAACACATATGGATTCCTACTGGATGTTGGTGCAGTATGACCTTCTGCTGGATCAGTTTGTCATTCATTGTGGATGCATAAATGCCATCTGAATGAGAGCAGACCTGAACATATCTTGAATAAAAGTCCATTAATTGACATCCACAAACACCCTATGAGTCACTAAACTTAATTTCTTTCTTTAATACTTGAATATGAAAATTAATGTAATGTGAATTATTTTCAGACTGTAGACAGTGTTAACATGCAATTCTTGCTTGTAACTTTACTTGCAAATTTTAGTTAGCTACAGTACAATTTAGGGGTGTTCTGACCCATGATTGTATAATGTCAATTGGATTGTCTTTCCTTAATAAATAGATCAAGTTCCACAGTAGTGTGCTCATGTCTTTACTCCTTTACTTTAAATTAGCACTGTTGACAAAACATGTACACAATATTCTCCTTTATTTTAGTGAATTAAAATGCATGCCACTGTACTACTGCACTAATGCTTCACAGACGTTGTAATTTCAAGCCACTATCTCCATCCATCCATCCATTTTCAATACCGCTTATCCTACAGGGTCACAAGGAACCTGGAGCCTATGCAAATTCTGCACGCACACACACAGGGTAGGGGCGGGAAACCTGGAGGTATTACGTGACATGCTAACCGGGATAAATATATTATATATATGAGAGAGACACAATGGGAAGAATACAAGTTGGCGGAGGAAGTGTGATGCTCTGGGCAATGTTCTGCTGGGAAATCTTGCGTCCTGGCCCATGTGGATGTTACTTTGACACGTAACACCTACCTAAACATTGTTGCAGACCAAGTACACCCCTTCATGACAACAGTATTCCCTAGTGGCAGTGGACTCTTTCAGCAGTATAATGTGTCCTGCCACAATGCAAAAATTGTTCAGGAATGGTTTTAGGAACATGACAGAGTTCAAAATGTTGACTTGGCCTCCAAATTCCCCAGATCTCAATCCAATCGATCATCTGTGGGATTTGCTGAACAAACAAGTATGATACAGTCGTAACTTATAGGACATAAAGGATCTGCTGCTAACGTCTTGCTGCAAGATATCACAACACACCT
Source organism: Noturus placidus (assembly GCA_022414735.1). NCBI lineage: Eukaryota > Metazoa > Chordata > Actinopteri > Siluriformes > Ictaluridae > Noturus > Noturus placidus. The sequence continues at coordinate 69,886 of JAFFST010049854.1, forward strand.
TCAGAAGTCTTGTTGAGTCCATGCCTCAAAGGGTTAGAGCTGTTTTGGTGGTACAATGGGGACCGACTCAATATTAATGTGTTCCAAAAAAATTCAGATAGCCTTTAAGACTGCCTTTGGCAAAGGAAGAACATATTGCAATGATTCTGATGGCTGGATCGGGAAGCTGTTGCAAGGTTACGGTGGACTTTAACAGGAAACATGGCAAGCACATCACACATGGCACTTTTGCCAAACTTAACAAATTTAAAAAAAGACTGGAAGTGTTCCAAACCAATCAAGAGAAGGATGCCCAAAAACATCCACACAACCGACGTGTTGCTGGCAAATATAGTTCCCTATGTATGGAGAATTTTGGGACAACCTGTACATAAATAATACATGATATGAATAATATTTGTTTATGGATATTTGTATGTGGATATTTGTTTATACCCTTATGATCCAAGTATGGTTTAGTGACAGTTCATGCTGTATCCATGTACCATAACTTTTTACTGTTTCAGCATATAAACTGTAACCACAAATGTCAAAGGCACAAGATTTCTATGTAAGAAATTGTAAAAACAATAATGCATCTCAAAGAATTATATATCTCAAAAAGTAAATGAGATACATAAGCTACTGGTAGACACAGATGCTGTGATCACCATTTATTTCTATTTGCGCAGAATCCCGTAGAATTACAAATATCTTGAGGAGCTACAGAGCAGGTTCTATGCAGAGCTGGACAAACATACACCAGGACTAATAGACATCTACAGTCAGACGGGTGCATGGACCAGCAAACAACAGAAACTGTCATGTTCACCATGGACAATACACCCCTCTCCCTTGTTGTCTGCCCCATTTATTTCCCTATTTGTGCATATCTGTTTTGTGTTCCCCTAACTAGATACCCTATTTAAGTTCTGCGTTTTCCCTCCTTAGTTATCAGGCATTATGTTGCGTTGTTACTGTTATGTTGTACAGTGGTGTGAAAAAGTGTTTGCCCCCATCCTCATTTCCTGTTCCTTTGCATGTTTGTAACACTTAAGTGTTCCGGAACATCAAACCAATTTAAACAATAGTCAAGGACAACACAAGTAAACACAAAATGCAATTTGTAAATGAAGGTGTTTATTATTAAAGGTGAAAAAAAATCCAAACCATCATGGCCCTGTGTGAAAAAGTGATAGATCG
>JAFFST010049854.1:97982-111011 GCA_022414735.1 Noturus placidus
TCATGCCACTGTTCCTTCTTTTCTAAGTCTATTTATGCCCATATTATTTTGTAATTATACATACTGTGTACATACTATACAAACTTTGTACATACTATTCCATTTATTCATTTAGTCTATTTATGTCTAACTTATTCTGTAATTATACATACTGTGTACATACTATACATACTGTGTACATACTATACATACTGGCTACACACCATTCCATTTTCTTAATTTAGTCTATTTATGTCTATCTTTTCTGGAATTTATACATACTGTGTAGATATTATTCCACTTAGTAAATGTGTGACGTGCACCATCAACACCACAACAAATTACTTGTATGTGCTAAAAACTGTACTTGGCAATAAAACCTTTTCTGATTCTGATTCTTTCTGATCTCAGGGAGTTTTGCCTCGCCAATGCCAACTCTGGCTTGCTCATTAGGGATAAATTCATATATTTAATCATGACACATTAGGGAGAAAATCATTGACATCACAAAGGAGGAGAGGCAGGTGGTGGGGTGACATGTTCTCACTGGGGTCAGGTGGCATAACTGTGACAATGTCACTGAAGTCTGGTAACTGAGGTATGAAGTCCTTGCCAGGATTAGGACGGAAAGCCGGCTCATCGGCCTTGGGCAGGGGCAGGTCTTGAGAGGCCTCAGGCTAGAGCTTGGCTGGGGAGGCTGTCACATCGTGTTCAGGCTGGAGCTTAGCTGGGAAGCCCACTACGTTGGGCAGGGGCAGGCTTTGAGGCTGCACTGCTGGCTGCAGGCAGGAGCAGGATTTGGGAGGACATGTCATTGGCCTCATGCGGGAGCGCTGCAGAGGAGGCCTTCATGTCGGCCTCAGGCTGGAGCTTGGCTGAGGCCTTCCTCACTCCTTTGTCTTCAGCTCTCCCCTCAGCTCATGATCAGCTGATTGGCTGACAGGTTCTTCCCAGATTTATGAGCAGCAACAATTGCTTCTCTGGCTGATGTCCTTTCTTCTTGGTATGATGTAGACACATCTGAACGCTACAGACCTCCAAACTGCCAAACGATGTGCTTTTAGTGAGGTAGTCACACTTCCTCATAAGTAATCGTTGTGTCTATGTTCATGTCTTTGTTATTTCCCTGATTGATTAATGATAATGACTCTTTATTGAACACATATACATATGCATAGTGAAATTATTTTCTTCGCATACCCCAACATGTCAGAAAGCTGGGGTTAGAGGTGCATGGTCAGACATGATACAGCACCCCTGGAGCAGAGAGGGTTCAGGGCCTTGCAGTAAGCTTGGCAGTGCTGGGGCTTGAACCCTCAACCTTCCGATCAGTAACCCAGAGCCTTAATCTTCAAGCCACCACTGCCCCATTAGTGCCCTATTTAATTTGCCTCTTTTTCTTCCTTATTTGCTGGAGCATTAATTCAAGTCCGGTCATATGTGTGTTTGGTTCACTTATATTTGTTATTGCTTTTGTTTATGCGCTGTGTTTCGATAATTTGGTACTTTTTCTTAGGATTTATTTTCTAGTTTACTAAGTTTCTGATCGCCCTGGTAACTAGTGTGTCTATTCCTCGTGTTTGTTTCCTTGAGCCTGTTTCCTTGAGCCTGTATGTAATAAAGGAAGTTCTGTATGCACATCTGCCTCTCTGAGTTCATACTTGTGATCATTTACTCATCTTTAGTAAGCATTTTATCCTGCTCAGTTTCATGCTGGATTCAGATTTACAAACAACTAAAACAACTCAAGTGTCTACAAACAATTGTATGCAAATATAATAATCTTGGGAGTACACAGACACTGCATCATTTAGGAAAGAGGCACACATAAACTCCCACGGATAAATGAAATTTAGTCTGAAAGATTTGACTCAACTCCAACAAAAGAAACTGGTGAAGACATTGGAGGGACCAGGTACCAAACTATGTACATCCATCATTAAGACAGTCCTACATCACAGTGGCCTGAAAGTTTATTGAGCAAGGAAGAAGACCTTACTCCAAGACTGGAGTCACTCTTTTCTCTCTCTGCATAAGTCACACTCTTATTGCTTCACTGTAATTATTTACCATATGCCATCTTGAAGAGAGCCAGTCTCTGATCACAGGGATTCTTGAATTTTGGTCTCCAGTCCACAATGAAAATTGTGGTTTTTGTTGACTGAAAATTAGGCTTTTTGAACCCACTCTCTCAGGTGGAGATATTGTAAAACTTAATGTTCACTGTTCCATGTGGACAGGAAAAATGCTGACATCACAGCTCAAACCTGCACGTGTCTGTTGCAGGTTAATGTGTGTGTTATGAATGTACTAGGACTTAATATGATATAGTTTCACTTTGTTTTATTATTACACCCTCATGTGGACAGCCCTGAATATGATATGCACTATACTATGCCTGAATACATGGCTTCAACACTACAAATCACGTAGCACGGAGAGTTGTGATAAGAACCAAGCATAACATTAAGCAATTGTTCCACCTCATTATCAGGCCACACATGAAAATGTGTGTTTGTCATTTATCGTTTTGAATCTTTAGGCCAAACATGACGTTGACCAGGATGAATTAGACAGGATTTTTTTTAACTGGGGGAGTAAACACTATCCGTATACTTGTGGACAGGGCCTCAGTGTAACAGAATAACACTGTAAGGTAATTAAATGCACAACTGTTGTTTTGATGCATACTTGGGCATTTTCCTTGAGTCTTAAAAAAAACACTCAACCATACAAACTAGAGATTAGCAGGTTATGTATCTTTATATCTCAGAGGTTTGGCAGAATATCTGACTTTGTTGAAAGTAGTCTCATTATGCAAATATGTCATACATTACAGCTTTAAGAAGTACTCGCTGGAGGAAGTTTATATCATCAGGAGGAAGTTTCCATGAATTCAAGCTAGAGAATCTCACTTTAAATACACTACATCACCATCATCAGATGTACTTAGACATGTTTTGCATAAATGTACAACCGCAATTCCGAAAAATTTGTTACAGTATGGAAATTGAAAAAAAAATTAAGAAAAGAAAAAGAATAATTTGAAAATTAAATTCACCATGTACTACACTAAAAACACGTTATCAACACATTATTTGATAAATATATACTCATTTTGTCACGTATGTAGAGACTCTGGACTCCATTTCCCATCAGCCACTGTAGCTCACTAGAGGTCACATGTTTATCTGCACCTGTTTCACTTTTTGGTTAATGAGCACTGGTGTGTATATATAGTCATTGTCTGTACTGTTTCTTTGTCTTTCGTTGTTTTGACTCATGTCTCCATGTCACATTGATTGGTTCTTGTCTCAGGATTTTGTTTCATGCCACATTGTTTTTGTATATTCGTCTTCGGGTCTTTGTTTTGTTTGGATAAATAAATGTTCTAAGAGTCTGCATTTGCTTCCGTCTCATTCCTGCAAAATGACACATTTCATATGTGATGACTGCAACCCACTACAAAAAAGTTGGGACAGTCAACTGTTTACCACTGTGTAATATAACCTGTTCTTTTAATAACTTATTAAGGGTTTGAGCATTGAAGAACCAGTTGGTTAAGTTTAGCAAGTGGAATTTTCCCCCATTCATTATGCATTTCTTCAGCTGTACAGGGCCATGTTGCCTTATTTTGTGATTCATAATGCACAACACTGTCCATACTGTCCTAAGTTTTTGGGAATTGGGGTTGTATTGATGGTTCTTACTTTTCTGTTCTTTTGTAATCTATCTAGGGAATTCTCTGTTGAGGTGGTCTGGACATTTAATTTGCAGTAGTTTAAAGCAAGCAGTGCTCTCAAAGGAATGGTGTCACACCTTCAGGATGCCTAAAGCCCTCGAGGAGAGTATTTACAATCAGCTCTGTGGTGCAAACTATGATGCTTTGCCCTAATGTCATCTGACTAATATTCTGACTACCATTCACACAGAAGAGCAGCCATATGCTCTTTGTTATAATGTGTTCTCTCTCCCACCATACAGGCATTGGAAAGGTGTTATAAACAGATTTAGCAGTTAGAGGGCGAATGCAAAGGGGGTGCCCCTCCCTCCAGTTAGAAAATGATAATAATCAACTTCTTGTAAATGGCATCCCTCCTTTAAATTAAAATTATGTGATAATCACATCCACATTTAAGATTTACACACCGCATGTGAGGACTTTCATGTCAAACCAAAACACTCAAAGTGAAATGTGTGTGTACATAAGAATGTGGTTATGTAGAAATACATGCTTTATGTATGTAATGTTGTAGAGTATTTATTGGTGCAATACCACACCATAATTTCATTAAGATCCATGAACTCTCTTTAAAAAGCAAAACACAACTATTATAACCAGTGTTAACCAGTTAAAGGGGTGTAAGGTAGTTTGGGGGTAAACTTGTATTTATAATCCTGAGGATTGATCTTAATATTTATGTATGATATGTATTATTAATTAGTACATTAGTTAGCTAATCTACTACTACATGTGGTAGATGCTTCTACTTCTACTGCTTCATTTCTCTTGTGCTGATATATGGACTTTGTATGCTGCTATTAACAGAACTTACTGTATATAAAGGAAAATACTGTTATTCAGTGTAATAACGAGCTACTCGCATGTCCACTAATCCTCTGAACTACAGGATAATTTGATCTTTTCAGATCATGCAGAAAAGGGTGAACCTGTTGTGCTGAGGAAAAACTCCATCGATAACCCTTCTCCTAACCAGTTTTCGGTTGAAGTTTCAGTTGTAAGACAATGGTAAAGAGCGTTTGCTCTACAAAATGAACGCCTATATGCGCAACATTCATAAATCTGCAGATTTATCACACAAGTAAATAAAGGTTGGACGGAAGGTGCAGACTTCATTTTATAAGGGGTGCAGGCTTTAAATGCAACAGAAGAATTTGATCAAAAGCACTTCATAGAAAAAGACGACAATGTGTGCCAAGTCTGCCAGAAGACCATATGGTACCTACAGCAACCCATCTTGACAAAAGTTCTAGAGTACTCATTCAAAAACGTATAAGAGAAGAAATTTTGGTGCCGGCCAACGTGTCCATCACATTTTTGGTGCCAGCCAACATGTCCATCATATTTTGCACTACAATACGATTGTGGAGACGGGGTGTGGTCGAGCATCCGCTGTGGACAGAGAGGAGGCGGGTCAAACAGGCAGGTAACACGATATTCTCACCTGGGTTGGATAAGCACGAGTTTACTTGTGTGTGTCTGTTTGTGCTTTCAGTGTCTCCCATAACGAGAGATAGAGAGATGATGAGCACAAAGACATGTGTGGTTGATTGAGTTCACTGAAAAGTGAAAGTAAAAATAGAGAGAATAAAAAGTCCTTTTGGGTTATCCTCAGCCTGTCCCCCTGCCTCCTCATTCCTGACCCAATCCAGTTGTGTTACAGCGATATAATCACAACAACAAAACAATCAAGTTCACGTTACCGGAGAAGCATGTAGAAAAAATTGATTTGGGCAGACATTATTAAATTGTGCAATTGTGAACGTTCTTTGACTAACATATGTCTGCTTCTTGTTAATATTTTTACTGGAAATTGTGTCTGACAATTTTATTTTATTTTATCTGACATTTTTTAATTTTAAGGGTCATAAACTGGTATTTAAGTGCTATTTAATTAGCTAATGGAAACTGTAGTAGAGATGTAATTGGTCTAGGTGATTATCTATCAGCTTATGGGTTAGCTAAACTAATACATCTGCCATCCATACCACTATATACCTATATACCTATATACCTGTCCTGTTGTATACACAATGAAAATGTGTTCCCAATAAGCACTGGGAGAGAATGAGAACGCTGTTGTTGTTACTAAAGATAAAATTAACCCTTGAAAGATTTCTTCATAAAATGTACATAAAATTCATAGCATTCTATGTAAAGGTTTTTTTTTTTTCTTTTTTTTTTTTAAATAACGAAACATTTAAGTAACCAAGCCCTGCGATGGACTGGCACCCTGTCCAGGGTGTACCCCGCCTTGTGCCCCATGCTTCCTGGGATTGGCTCCAGGTTCCCCGTGACCCTGAAAAGGAGTAAGCGGTAGAGGATGGATGGATGGATGGATGGATGGATGGATGGATGGATGGATGGAAGTAACCAAGCCTACGGAAGAGTTTCAGATTGGTGTGTTTCAGTCAGAGCTGTAGGGGTGTCACAGATCCGACAGTTTAACATGTTACGCCTAACACAATCCAAACCTTGACCTCTTAAGGACAGTAACTTTCTAGTGAAACTCACGTGTTCCGTCAAAGCGCGTCGCTATGGTGTCCAGGAATGTGTTCTGAGGCGCGAGCAGTCCCTTCATCGCCGGCATCTTCACGACCCGTAAAGAACAGTGTTCCCATAAAACTGACAGAGAGTTATAAATAAATAAACAACTAAACAAACATATAAATCAATCAATATAACGAATTAATATCCGGTGAAAACTAAGCTCGGCCACAGCGCGCGCGTCTTTCCTTTTACCCGAGGAAAAAAAACGCGCGCGCCAGTCCGGTCCCGAGAGAGAGAGAGAGAGAGAGAGAGAGAGAGAGAAAGAGATGGAGAGTGTGTGTGTGTGTGTGTGTGTGAGAGAGAGAGATGGAGAGAGAGAGAGAGTGTGTGTGAGAGAGAGGTGGAGAGAGAGTGTGTGTGTGTGTGAGAGAGAGAGATGGAGAGAGAGTGTATGTGTGAGAGAGAGAGAGAGAGAGAGTGAGTGAGAGAGAGAGAGAGACAGTGAAAGAGAGAGTGGGTGAGAGAGGGAGAGAGTGAGTGGGTGAGAGAGAGAGAGTGAGAGAGAGAGAGAGTGAGATAGAGAGAGTGAGAGAGAGAGTGAGAGAGAGAGAGAGAGAGAGAGAGAGAGAGAGAGAGATGCCAGTGGGTAAAACACCACAATACCTGTGAGGACTGGAATGAGTTCATCCAGTTGCAGCCACTCTGTCAAGCGGTTGTCAAGACAAACAAAGAAGTAAATGTATAGAAATTATTATGTAGATATTATTATGTAGAAATGTTTCAGTAGATATGATTCTGTAGAAAAGATTCAGTCGAAATAAATATATATAAATGATTCTGTAGATATGATTCTGTAGATATGATTCTGTAGAAATAATTCTGCAAAGGTGATTCTATAGATATGATTCTGTAGGAAAGAGTCAGTTGAAATAAATTTATTAAAATGACTGTAGAAATGATCCTGTAGAAATGATTGTGTAGAAATGATTTTGGAGAAAATATTCAGTCGAAATAAATAAATAGAAATGATTCTGTAGAAATAATTCTAAATAATTCTGAAGTGTATTCGATTCAATTCAATTTTATTGGTACAGTGGGGGAAAAAGTATTTGATCCCCTGCTGATTTTATACGTTTGCCCACTAACAAAGAAATGATCAGTCTATAATTTTAATGGTAGGTTTATTAGAACAGTGAGAGACAGAATAACAACAAAAACATCCAGAAAAACGCATGTCAAACATGTTATAAATTGATTTGCATTTTAATGAGGGAAATAAGTATTTGACCCCTCTGCAAAAGATGACTTAGTACTTGGTAATGACTTAGAAATTACTTTTCATTTTCAATGCCCTGGCTGAGGGAAGGAGGTTCTCACCAAAGATTTTCCATCGTCCCTTTGATGCGGTGAAGTTGTCCTGTTTCCACCTCCATGTTTGACGGTGGGGATGGTGTTCTTGGGGTCATAGGCAGCATTCCTCCTCCTCCAAACACGGCAAGTTGAGTTGATGCCAAAGAGCATCATTTTGGTCTCATCTGACCACCAGAAGACAACATCCATTCCATGACAAATTGAGTTCTGTAATGGTTAACAACAACATTAATTGGATTGACTGTACATTATGGAAAGTTTGTGACATACCAGTGGTTATCTATAATAGCAAACTTAATCACTGAGTAAAGAAATCCTAAATATGAAAAAAGCAAGCCTACATAAATCTATAAATTAAGACAAATAACAACAGTCATTGAATTTAGAATGATGTGGTACAAAAGGAGGATGGGCTGTAACGACTCAGAGTACACAGTGGAAATAAAAAATCTACACACCCCTCTTAAAATTGTAGGTTTTTGTGATGTAAAAAATTAAGCCACGCTAAATCGTCAGATAGTTTTCCATTTTTAATATGAAATATCAAACAACAACAAAAATTTTACTGAAAAACAAACAGAAATGTTTTACAGAAAAGTAAAAGAAAAAAAAAACTTGGTTGCACAAGTCTGCACTGCCTTTTAGAATTGACTCTGCACAGAAGTAACCAATCACTTTCAAACTCACGTTAAAAATTCATTATCGTACATCCAGGCCCGGATTAGGAACTTTCCAATCTTTGTACTTTACGTTATTCAACATACTGTATTTCAAGCACACACTCAGGTAGCTGCATTATGCAGGACATATTCACTTCCTGTAAACTGATGTAAAGCGGAAAGCTGCAAAAAAAAAAAAAAAAAGCTACGGGTGTGTGTGTGGGACGAAGGCATATATATAGCTAGCTCACTTACCTGGAGAAGGAACAACTGCATAGTCATGGTCACACTGATGGTGTTTCTGTGTATGGACCACAGATTTTTGATCTATCCATACAAATCGAGAGGGTATAGTTCCTTGTTTTAGGCCTATATAGCCAGTGGATTTTGTATAGTCAGATTATTTGAACTGTTGGCTACAGACTTACTGTAATTGCTCACCCTCATCCTGGCAGTGCTTACACTTACAGCAGCACATGCTTTGGTTATAACAGTGAGCAAGTATATCAAATTCAAATTCTAACTGGGCCACATCATGTTTTTTTGAGCCCATGAAGGGTCATAAACTAAAGCTATACATTTTTAACATATATACTATTATTGTTTAATCTTCCAATTAACACCAATAATCTAGGCTCTGAAAGTAAATAATAGAATGTTAAAACAACAACAACAAAAAAAAAATAGATTTAGGCTATAATATAATTTTATGCAGTACATTTTTTTGTCACATTGGATAAAAGCATGTGCTAAATGAATAAATGTAAATGTAAATGTAATGGCATTCATAAAAAGTCAACAAAGTCATCAGGACTATTCAATATTCAACCATCCCCAAACATCCAATAAGATTTCATGTTCTCCTATTACTAACATGTTATTTTATTAGAATTATTTTCACCGTCATAAATATATTTTACCATTTCATATTTGGAATGATTAAAACAGATTTGTCTTATCACAGTTCTCAATTGAATTGTACAGACCACATGGTGATTTTATTTAATACATTTTTTAGTAAATTAAAGTAAAGTGTTTCGTGATGTGAGATGTGAGTCCTGTCTGCTGTACAGTTGTTGAGCAGTAGTTACTATGGGCCATTTCAAAATTATTTTTTGACACATGTGCTTTAGCGCTTCTTACCATTAGATGCTTTTCTTCCTGGTCTTATGTGAGGGGAAATCTTTGATAATGTCATGAATCTTTGATAATGAAATCCATATCTCTAACCCTATCACATTCCAGAGACATGTGCAACAGGTGGCTCTACGGTCCAATAGTAGACTACACCACCAGTGATTTTTTACTAAACTAAAGGCAGTTTAGAAAAGAAACACTTTCCTGTTGCATTGGTAACAGGCACGGTGAGGTAGGGCTATATGCACATTTGGAAAAAAAAATTGAGTTTGCTTGAAATAATAAAAAATATAATTTTTTGTTATTCATTATTCTTGTGAAGCAAGGCATTGCCACTTTCTTGTGCTATAACTAGGCTACGTCTTCCTTGTCAATCATGTAACTGACATCAATAAGAGCCAAACAGCTGCCCCTCTTAGCTCAGACTCTAGGGCTTCAGCTCCCACTTGGACCTAATTACAGTCTGTGTCTGCATACACCTGCCATCAGTGAAGTGATTGTATTTAACCCTGAATAAAGATATGCTGTTCTCCCCGTGTGTCGGGGGTTTCCTCCGGGTACTCCGGTTTCCTCCCCCAGTCCAAAGACATGCATGTTAGGCTGATTGGCGTGTCTAAAGTGTCAGTAGTGTATGAATGTGAGTGTGTATGTGATTGTGCCCTGCGATGGACTGGCACCCTGTCCAGGGTGTACCCCGCCTTGTGCCCGATGCCTCCTGGGATAGGCTCCAGGTTCCCCGTGACCCTGAAAAGGAGTAAGCGGTTGAAGATGGATGGATGTTTCTGTCGTATTTTCTATAATAAAGAACTTTAGCAGGTAGGTGACTATAAAAGAGCGGGGTGAACGCCTCTTCAGCACCCTCTACTGTTTTCACAGTGGCACTACACAAGTACTGCACCACAGCTATAAGTATTTAAGAGATGTAGCCAGAGCTGAATAGTGGAAATGACTGCTCAGTTCTTCAGGACTCTGTCATGTTTTGATATACTGTTTTAAAATTCCACGTAATTATCGTCATAAATGTAGATTTAATAGATAGATAGATAGATAGATAGATAGATAGATAGATAGATAGATAGATAGATAGATAGATAGATAGATGTCTGTACTGAAGATCATTTTTTCTTGCATAATTTTCAAAACTGTCACAGTGAACTGACTTCATATTCAAAAACAACAGAACAGAGCTCGTATTTTTTTTTATGACATCAAAGCCATGTCTTGTTCGGCTGTAAACTGTTCTAACAGACCCTCAACAGGGAATTCTTTGCAATTTTTCTGGTATATTGCCAGATTTTGATGTCTAAGCCAGCTCATAGTACTAATAATATTTTAGGCAAACCACTGTGAGTGAATGAAGTGATGACATATAAACCAAGACACACTAACACTAGCTAAATTTCATTACAGTCTACAATTGACTGTAAGACCTTAGCAAACACTTGAAGGTTAGCTAGTCTCTCTGTTTTAAACAAACTCATTAAGCGGACACGTCTCCATTCAGATGGGTAACTTACTGCAGGAGTCAGAGCTAGATGAAAACTGTGGAGAGCCTCGCTTTTTCCTCATAAAACATGTTGTGTTGAGTGTAAATGTTGATTGCTTCTTGCAAGTATATTTTCAGTTGGTACATTACATTCTCTACTTAAACTTACAATTCCTTGATTAAAATTATGGCTTTGCCAATGTTAGCTAACTAGCAAAGGGTAGCTCAGTCAGTCATGTCTTAAAGCTCTGTAATATTTTCCTGACAATGATAAAATCACTAAACCTGTGAAAATTATATGACTACATTTTATCATTTTGGATATGAAATAATAACACTGTACATGCCAATTTGAGTTAGCCAAGGTGCCATCTTAAGTTGCACTTCAGATAATATCAGCGAGCACAGACTCATGTACAAATGTCCATCAATAAGGGTGAGATTCGGAACTACTGTCCACCTGGACACATCTACTGTGCAGACCATTTCAACCACAACAAGGTTTCAAAAACACACAATGGGAGGGAATGGCACAGTGTTGTCCACTCATATGTCCAGAGGCCGTGACCGGCGTCCTGGTCACTCTGCTGTTTTCATTTCACTGCAAGTTATATACTGTATATAATTGTGTATGTGACATATAAAATCTTGAACCTTGAATTTTGAATTATGTATAAAATCACTGCTTATAACGGACAAATGCAAACCCCTTATTTTATTATTTGGACAAAGATATAAAACAATATGTTAAAGATTTATCCACACTAGAAAGCAAGAAGGCTAGACAAAAGGGGATGTTTGTGCTAAGTTTTGTGTTTTGTTTTTCCTTCTTGTTTATATTGTAGCCTATTAACTAATTTAACCCTGGCATTGTGTGATGAATGTTGCTGTTAAATGTTTTCTGTAAATAAAGTAAACATTATCTGTTAATAACTTTAGCTCTTGCTACTCCAATTCCGAAAAAGTTGGGACAGTATGGAAAATGCTAATTAAAACAAAGAGGAATGATTTGTAAATGTACTTTGACTTTGTATTTAAACAAAAAACCAAACCAAATAAAGACAATGTATTTGATGTTTTACCTACTGCGTAATTTTTTTTTTCTTCAGATAAACGTTTATTTTCAAATTGATGCATGAAACGCATTCTAAATCAGGACCAATTTAGGACTAAAAGTGATGTGACAAGTTGAAATAAGAAGGTGATGTGAAACAGGTGAGGCAATTGTCTAATGATAGTATATAAGGAGCCTCCAAAAAAGGCCTAGTCCTTCAAGAGCAAGGATGGGTCGAGGCTCGCCAATCTGCCAACAGATGCATCAGCAAATAATCCAACACTTTGAGAACAACATTCCCCAAAGACAAATAGGATTTTGGGCATTTCACCTTCTACAGTGCACAATATAATTAAAAGTTTCAAGGAATCCGGTCAAATCTCGGTGTGTAAAGGAGAAGGCCAAAAACAACTTCTGAATACGCATATCCGATCCCTCAAACGTCACTGTCTTAAAAACAGTCATGAGTCTGTAATGGATATCCTGACATGGGCTCGGGAATACTTTGGTAAAGCTTTGTCAGTCAACACCATGCAAGTTAACGCTTTACTATACAAAGCAGAAGCCATACATCAACACTGCCCAGAAGCGCCGCTGACTTCTCTGGGCATTCCAGAAGCGCCGCTGTCTCATCTGAGATGAACAGTAGCACAGTGGAATTGTGTTTTGTGGTCCCATGAGTCAATATTTCAAATAGTTTTTAGACAAAACAGCTGTCGTGTTCTCCAGGCCAAAGAGGAAAAGGACCATCCAAGCTGTTATCAGTATCAGGTCCAAAAGTCAGCATCTGTCATGGTATGGGGTGTGTCAGTGCCCATGGCATGGGTAACTTGCATATCTGTAAGGGCAGCTTTAATGCAGAAAGATATGTACACATTTTGGAGTAACATATGTAACCACATTCTGCCCGGATTACAAGTGCATGGTTGTGTAAGAATGTACATTTATATTTATTCATTTAGCAGACGCTTTTATCCAAAGCTACTTACAAATGACGAAATACAAGCAAAACGATAAATCAATTGGAGAACAATAGAAGTAGTGCTACCATACAATTTTTTTATTGACTTCTTGAGAAGCAAAGTGTGCAAAGAAGAGGTGTAAGAGCCAG
>JAFFST010049854.1:115088-129276 GCA_022414735.1 Noturus placidus
CCCCCCCCCCCCCCCCCAAAAAAAAAAACCGTCAATTTAATTTAGTATAATTTCAGTAAGGTTTACGCAGTGGTAAGGATTATACTGAACTGAAAGTCTGGTAGAACCAAAGATTATTAATTAACTAAGTGTGTGCACGCGCATATGCACGTATCTACACCACTTGACTGAGAAACACAAAGAGGTGAACCAAGACAACCCAACACACGATCTTTCAAAACATTTCATAATATAATAGCCTTAGGCCTTAAAGCTGACACCAAACAAAAAAATACTGAACACAATCCATCCATAATTTTCAAAATGAAATCAGTTTTAAGTTCTGTGAACACACATGCAAATTGAGTTCAAAAACCACACCCCCACTTTACTATGCAATCAGTTCAAGCTAAATTTAGTCCTTTTTTCCCCTGGTCTTTGAGAACTTGCATACGGAGCCCCTAAAGGGACATTGTGGTGGGAAAAAATTTGGATTGGGAGAGAATTTTTTAAAAAAAAAGCTTTCGCATTCCCTCGCAAAGATGGCCTACCTGTTGTGTTCTCTCGCGAAACCGATGTGTTCTCTCGAGAGACTTCTGCACGGTGGTTCATGCTTGTATCTTCACAGCATCACTTGAGTAATTTTTTAATCATGACAATGCTCTTTCGCATAATATCCTTTTCAGGTGTCTTTCACTTACATCAAAACTGTGCCTCGAACTAAGCACAGACCGCATTTCTTTATATTTGACTCCAGGTTCAAAATATAACTCTGAACCGCTCCATTGTGAACCTATGGAGCTGTCTGAATAACTACCAGCAGGAAAATAAGCAGGAAGTGTTTGACCGAACTCATAACAGGTTTTGCGAGAGAACGCAAAAGTTTCTCGGGGGAACGAAAAAGCTTAAAAACTGTTTTTTTCCCATCCCAATTTTTTTGCACCACCATGTCCCTTTAGGGGCTCCGTACTTGCAAAATTATATCCAATGTAAAGGCAGTAAAAATTTACACTTTGGTTTAGTTGCATATTTGTATGAATTAATTTAGCATCAGAACTTGCATCATTTAAGTAATTCTAATTATTGTGTTTGTGTGTGTGTCATATTTTCTAACAATTAAATCATTTTTTTTTTCAGTGTTCTTATGCACATTCCCACAAACCTCAGCCATTTTGGATTCTTTGCCATAAGGGTCAGCCTTAGCTTAATCATAACCCACAGTCCTGTGAAATGGCATGGAACAATGTGTTAACGTTCTATCCATATAAACATCATTTCAGTGGTGCGACAGAATGGATACAATTCTGTAAAAAAAAAATAGTTAACCGAATTTAATTTTCGAATAGTAATAATTAGTATAATTATTTGTTAAACATATTTCATATATAAAGTGTTTTGTTATATATTTATCAAACAGTATAATAACATTTCAGATAATCTGCAACACCATGAGAATATGAAGTGTTTGTCAGTCCAGACTAACACATGGTGACTGTATTCTGAACATTAAAAAAAAAATTCTACTGTGCACTTTTTTTTTGCATGTACAGTAGATATATTTATTCAAGTCAGACCAGACAAATTCACAGTTAAGGCAAAATATCTATCGGTTCTCTCGACTAACTCAAAACAAGGGTGCTAAATTAATTTTGCATGCTGAATGAAGTGTGTGGAGTCCAAATCCACTCCAAATCCAAATGCCTGGAATCAGTGAATGAAGGTGGTATAGGGCTTTTTTTAAATTTCCCATTTAGCTGATTTCTATAGCTCAAACATGCTTTAGAATCCTGCATTCTCCACTACACTGAGTGGAGTCTTGTAGCGGCATCTATGACTTTCTCAACCGCTGTGCTGATTTATTTAACCTGAATTGAATTAACTGGGAAATGCTTTGTTGAAGCTGTGTGAGTGTGAAAGAGTGCGAGAGAAAGAGAGATTAGCACTGGCTTGTATGCTAGTGTATAGCTCATGTGAAACAGTGCTTATGAGAAGTATTTTGTTTTTAAAACCCCTGCAGCCTTCCTCAGATGGAGTGTGAGCTTGATTAGATTTAAATGTCGATAACATTATCATTATAAGCAGTATTTCATGATGTTTAATTTCGATTTTTCTTTATTATGCAGTCTGTTGAGTCAAGTGCCTCATATCGAATGATAAAATACACTGTAGCATTATAGCCGATACAAGTGAAGTATGAAATGGCATTTGGTTCAAAAAAGAGTAAACATCCTGAATATAGAGTTAGCAGCATGCTCAGCAGAGATCAGAAAGTTCTGTAGATCTTCACAGAAAAAAGTATGATGTGTCGAGTACATGGGTTTGACAATTTCAACTTTATGAAGAATCTGCTGTATGTGGCTTGAAAATATGCCAATTGGTGAACAAACATACCAGGCAAAATTTAATTCTATTTTAATAAACATTTATTTTAAAAATAAAAGAGCAACTTCTCTCAGAGGTCTTACTGAATATCCTATCCAAATAATGTATTCTTATTGATTAAAATGATAAAATATTGATTTAAAAAAATTTATATTACTTCTGTGATCTTTAAAAATGTGAAAGTTGTTTGCAGATTCCACAATATTGCGCTGTACTGCTGTCCCACCATTAATTTTTCATACCCTTTAAGCCTAGGATAGGACAGAAGGTACTTTCACCTGCTGTAGAGCCCCACGTTCAGAGACCTGTTCGTTCATCATCGTCACTATTCATCTTTAGTAAGCACTTTATCCTGGTCGTCCACTTTATCCACTTTAGCCCGTGTATTTCAGGGAATACAAGATGTGAGGCAGTACTACACCCGGGATGGGGCACCTGTCTATCACAGAGCATCACACAGTTCCATAAAGCTTCACCTCTGTCCAGGACTGTTTTGAAAGAAACTGTGGTTAGTTTTTGTGAATACGAGTCCTTTGTCAATTGAATACAATGCAAATGTAAACCTTCCAACAAAGGCTTCTTCATATTGTTGAATTGTCAAACAAGGTTCACCTGGTTATTATTTGTGCTTGAGGGAAAATATCATATTAAAAGGGAAGCACTTTAAATTCGAAATGAATCATCTTACTACATGTGGCCAAGTGCCCCTGCTCCGTTGTGTGTGTGTGTGTGTGTGTGTGTGTGTGTGTGTGTGTGTGTGTGTGTGTGTGTGTGTGTGGGGCTTTGCGTGAACTGTGATGAGACAATCCTCTTGCTGTGCCTGCCTCTATTTACTAAGATGTTCTTTACACTCTGGCAACAATGCTCTAATATAAACCTAGTCTTCTGTTTGTTGATAATTTAATATAAATAATTTAATACATTTCAGTAATTGATCTGAATATTTGGCATTTTATAGAACTGATTTAGTAATTAGATTCAATTAAATAGGTTAACATACAAAACAACCCGAATGTGTAGTAAACATTTCTCCCAATAAATACCAATAAAAGGTACCTTTTTTAGCTGTCACATTATGTGTTTGTGCTTGGTATGTGTAGAAATAGGTTTATTTGCCTTATTGTAATCTTATATTCGGAAATACTGGATCAATAGAACTATATTTAAGTTATTTTCACTCACTGAGATGTTCTTGATTGCTGTGCATTGCCTGTATAATAGTCATGTGATTGTAATAAAATGAAAGTACCTTTATGGTAGTGGTTTTAAAGAGGCTATATTAAGTTCAGTGGACAGACTTGCCCTCAGTAGTGCTGTTAAGATTTTTGGAAAAACAAAGTGGTTCATTGAAATGTTCAGCATTTTTTCATCATGTCCTTCTGAAATTCCATTCACTGCGCTCTAAACGCTATTCCCATGAATTAGCTCACATCAGGAACGTAGTTGAAATTGTGTTCCTGTGCCAATGTTGTGTAACAGTGTGTTGCGTAGTGTGGGGGGAGGGTTTAGACTTTACACTATCATTTCAGCTTTACATTAGTAGTCCTTGTAGGACTGTTTCCTGTGCTGCATAAATAAATAATGTCCTTATGCTGTTAAGCACACAGTACATGCCTGTCATAATTGTTAGGCTTGCGTTAACCTTCAGGCATTCTAAGGTTTAACAGAGAATTAGCAGGTTTTTTTAACATCAAGATGTCCAGTTCATGTTCTAATCATGTCTGACTGAGCTGTACTACATCATAATTCATTAATACACATGTTTTGTCCATACTGATCCAAAATTGCTCCAGTTTAGGCACTATGTTACCCTGTTATATACAGCTGATACATTCTACCCTCGTTTAGCAGCTCAAGTGTGCAAGATGTTACAGTTAGCAAAGGCAAAATTTCGGAGTTTCGAGTCAATCAGTAATAAAATGGTCTATGAGATTGGTGATGTGTGCATGTGTGATTAAAATGTTAGAAGACTATAAAAATGACTGGATTAATGATTTTTTTTTTAATGGACTATTGTTTATTTGGGCGGCTGTGGCTCAGTCGGTAGAGTGATTGTCCACTAATCCACTAATCGTAGGGTTGGTGGTTCGAATCCCGGCCCGGGTGATCCCATGCCGAAGTGTCCTTGGGCAAGACACTGAACCCTAAGTTGCCCCCGATGGCAAGCTAGCACCTTGCATGCAGCTCTGCTACCATTGGTGTGTGTGTGTGCTCTCATTTGTAAGTCGCTTTGGATAAAAGCGTAGACAAATGAATAAATGTAAATGTTTCTTGTCCTCAGATCAACAGTCACAGGACAGTGATCTCCACCGTGGTCGGATCTCTGGCAAGTAGTCGTGAGTACTGGTTTAATTCCTGAAGCATTTCTAAGCAATTATTAGTGTTGTACAGAGTAAGTGGTGAACAGTTTGAAAAGTTATCAAAGTCCCCCCCCCCCCCCATTATTTAAGATTAAATATAACAATGTAGGAATATAACACTTTGCAACTTATATTAATTTAATTAATTATTCAATAAAACTAATAGCTAAAGGTATATATGTGTATATACACTATAAAGCTGTATGAACAGTCTAAAGCTATGTGAATAGTCCATACATTGTTCGGGCTTATTGACACTGGCATGGTGATAAACTATTGATAGTCATCATTTTTCTCATGGTATTTTGTGACATTCTGCTGTTTGAGAAATCACCATCAAATTAGTGAAGCCCCATTTTTCTCAAGCTGTTTATGAAAACCAAATAAATTTATATTGTCTGATACCAACTATAGGAGTATTTATTTCCTTTAATTTGGTATTGGTTACAAAATCAGTCTGGTCCCTTTCAAAGGATGCTGTTTCACTTGTTCTCAGCACAACTCATTGCTGAGATGCTGAAATGCTGCCAGATTAGTCAGGATCGCTTGTGATTGTGCTGTACCTGACATTTTTTTCAACTTACATTTTGTGGGTAATTCACAGTTAACTGAGGTGGTTCTTAGACCATGATTTGAGTTGGATGTATCGAGTAATCGATAAAATCTCATAAACAAATCTCATTATCAATTATTCGATCTGTGCGCAGGACGGGATACATTTACTCACTGTGTTACTTATGTTCTGAAAACACGCATTGAAGAATACAGTTTAAAGTTGTGTCCCAATTGACGTACTATACACTTACACTATGCACTCAGCCAACTAGTGTATGAATTTTAGATGGGTAGTATAGTCTCAAATGGAACATTTAGCAGGGTTTTTTTTTTTTAAGTATACTGGAAGTATACGCCGTTTCCCAATCGATGGCACATGACATTGGAGGCAGGTTTTGTGATGTCGTTATCTTTAGCAGATACCCAGAGTTAACAAAAATGAGTTTGTCAGCGTTTTATGCCCAACATGACCTCAATCACCATCAGACGGACAATTAACCATGTGGCATCTGAAAAAGTGTGCGACAGCCAAGGCAGGGGCGCAATTTCTATTAAATGCTGCGAAGAAGATTGTAACCTGTAAACTTTACAAAATAGAGCTTGTGTAGCATGAAAGCATGACAGTGATGCACGAGCACAAACTTGAACACAATGCTCCACTGTGTGCAAGGGGATGGGGAACGTAGTTGCTTATAAGGTTTAGATTAATTCAAGTTTGTCATTATATGCTCCATTTGTGTGCTTGCATTGTAACTTCTGTCGTTTATTATAACATGAGCGATCTATTAGTAACAAAGTCATGTTGCTCCTCACTCACAATGTAGACATGGTGATAAACAGTAGGAGCACAAGTAAGATCTGTAATGTCTAATTAAAACGGTACTATGCAAGTAAATGTAAAACAGTGTGCCTAAAGACAGTGAGTAACAGACAGCGAAAGATTTTAAAATTATTTTCAAAATATAATTTAATTGTACAGCTATAAAAAATAATGCATAAATACTCTGCAATAACTGTGCAATATTCAGAGGAGCTTACTATTTTAAAAAATTGCTGCAGAGTTGGGCCAAGATAGTCATTTGGCATCATCACATCGCGCATTCAGCCAAAGCCCTCTCCGATTCGTGTGCGTTGAACATGAGTACAGCTTAAAGTTCTCATTTACCAACAAATGTCACCACGAAAGACTGTGCAAAACTATTTTGTGTAATTGCAATTTCTCTAGTTCAAGTAGTTTTCCACAAAAAAAACTCTGCAAGTTGCATCGCAGGTTTGGAAAAAAGCCTCAGCAAAATCAGGCATTTTTGGCCACAAAAACTCCTTGAAATCCTGTATGGACTGATTAGTAGTGCACAATGATGAAGTTTGAGAGAATTTATCCCATAGTAATTTTATTAAATGTAAATTCAAAATTAGATTTTCTGAATGATTGCATTATTGAGGATTATACTGACACCACACTGTCATTACACATGATTACATTTCTGTGTCAGTGACATTTGCAGTACTACTCCTGGGGTGTGGTTTTGGTTCTTCATCTGTGTGTTGTATCACCTGTGATTTTTGACAGGACATGCAGCACCCAAACTTTGAAACAAGACACCCGCTGCAGGCAGAAGAGCAGGAAACTGGTTATGACCCTCTGCACAACTATAACCAAAACCGAGCCCGTGAGTAAACGCAGATTCATATTATGGTTCAAATACTTTCAGTAGTGAGCAGCTTTTTTCCCTAAATTTCAGTATCTAGCTCTTAGGTAGTTATTAGGTAGCTATTGACTGTTCCATGTTGCTCAGGCCAAAGAGAACATGAGGCCATGTCAGGTGTAATGTTCCTACTAGGCTTGTTATGGTGTCACAGTTTTCATACTTATTTTAATTATATTTTTTATTTTGGCTTTCTGGTACCCACTCTTTCTTTAAATTTATAAGATATTGGATTGGACTAGTTTTACATGGGGAGGTGGGGTAATGTAGTTAATACCAAAATATCTGTTGGATTTTACGTTTACATATACATTTATGGCATTTTGGCAGACACTCTTATCCAGATGAACTTACATTTATCTCATTTATAGAACTGAGCAGTCGAGGTTTAAGGGTCTTCCTCAAGGGCCAAATAGCAGCTTGGTTTTGCTGGGATTTGAACTCGCGACCTTCCAATCAGAGGTCCATTGTCCACTGTCTTAACCACTAACCTTTTCACTAAGGCGCAATATCTCAAGATATTTCAAGAACGAGTGGTTGAAATGTTTGATTTGAGAAGTATGAAGAGAACGGCTAGACTCGTTCAAGCTGACGGGAAAGCTACAGTAGCTCAAACTAATTGGTAATTGGTAAATGGCGCACTTATATAGCGCTTTTATCCAAAGCATTTTACACTGTGTCTCATTCACCCATTCACACACACACCAATGGTAGCAGAGCTGCCATGCAAGGCACTAACTTGCCATCAGGAGCAACTTAGGGTTCAGTGTCTTGCCCAAGGACACTTCGGCATGTGGAGTCACGTGGGCTGGGAATCGAAATGCCAACCCTGCGATTAGTGGACATCCCGCTCTACCACCTGCGCCACAGCCACGCCTCTTCTAATCACTCTTTTATAATCTTGGTAAGCAGAAAGGCATCTCAGACACTGTTACCTGTATATCTTGTGGGAAAGGAGTTCTTGCACTTTTTCTTCAGTATGAAGACACACTAAGAAGCACTCACTCTTTCCTATCATCCCCTGCCAAAACGAAACCAAAAACCAGTATTAGCTGAGATTAAAACATAGACAGTAAAATAAAAACAATGTTTGAAAGGGGGTTTTAGGTGAGTCATTGCGGTTCAGTCTACAAACATGTTATGGTCATGTGAACTACTAATAATCAAGTGCGACCTGTGCCCATGTCCACTATAACCAGCGGCCAAACAGATGTTTTCGGGGCAATATTACTTAACTGACACTTTGATAGTGAATGCCCCAGAAAGACAGATTATGGGAATTTTGTTTTCAATTCATCTACACAGTGATGTGCAAAATGATACTTACACAATTAATATTTACCCATTTCACTTTCGCACACTTTATTGTATTATACTGTATATTTAATATCTACTTCTGTTCTTTTCCTGTAAATTTCTTTTCCTTGTCATAAGCAGACGTGCCAAACAGTGCTGCTGAGTCGACCTTCCAGTCATACAGGTCCTTAAGTGTTATTAGTATCATTAAATATTTACTAGCATAAATTGTGAATAGTTATGAATTAGAGATCATTTTATATCAGTTTTATAGTATTGTTTTTGTATGCATTTATGTCTTTGTTGCTATGCAGGAAAGAGTGGGATGATTTGTTCCAGAACAGCAACTATCTGGCCCGGGTCAGGGAGTCAGGCATTAACGGCCATTTAAGGAGCAGCCGATTTCGCAGCATATGCTGGAAGGTATTAAACCATCTCAACAGTGATGTTGTAGTGCCATTATGTGTCTAAGTGAAGTCAGTGGTGACATTTATCATATGAATGAGCATGTCTTTGACACACATGCCCTGGATTAATCAATGCCTGTGGTGTTTTAGCTCTACTTGGAAGTCCTGCCTGAGGATAAGGGCCAGTGGATAAAAAAGACCAAGGAGCATCGAGATCATTATGAGCAGGTCAAAGAGAGGGTGAGTGTGTGTAAGTGTGAACGCATGTGAACACGCATGATCATTCATGGGATTTAAGGTGTAACACCATGTATTTCCTTTCTTCCAGCACATCACAAACCCACGCAAAGCTGCAGGCCAGCAGGACCTGGTGGTGAACAACCCGTTGTCTCAAGATGAGGGGGTAAACCAGAGTTTTAGCTGAGATTTTTCCTCATGGAAGCCACTGTACACCTGCACATTTCATTTACACACCATGTTCATTTTTTTCTCCAGAGTTTGTGGAACAAGTTCTTCCAGGATAAAGAGTTGCGGGGTATGATAAAGCAGGATGTGCTGAGAACGTAAGTGTGTGAACCACAAAATGCACTCTCACACTAGCTCATGGCATATGGCATATTAATTCTTATAAAGATGGTTGTGCTTCAAGAAATAATACAACACAAAAACATTCAATAGGTTTCTGTGATCACAATGGAATACTATCTTATCAGTCTAATAGAGATAATTTTTTTGCAAGTTAAAAAAATAAGTAATCCTGGACAGTACTGTATAGTGCTGCATTACATTTTTGCACAAAATTCTGCAAACAAATCTGTGCTCCAGGTGGTAGTACAATTTCAGGAAGAAACACTAGTCGGCTGTGGCTCAGTCGGTAGAGCGGGTTGTCCACTAATCCACTAATCGTGGGGTTGGTGGTTCGAATCCCGGCCCGGATGATCCCATGCCGAAGTGTCCTTGGGCAAGACACTAAGTTGCCCCCAATGGCAAGCTAGCACCTTCCATGGCAGCTCTGCTACCATTGGTGTGTGAGTGTGCTCTCATTTGTAAGTCGCTTGTAAATGTAAAATGTAAAAATGATATTTCTGTAAAAGCTGCTTTGAGATATTGTCCATTGTAAAAAGCGCTATACAAATTGATAAATTAATTATTATTAGTCAGTTCCTGAAACGTTAAAATCCAGGCAAAATAAAACAACACAGTTGTTCTGGGAGCTGGAATGAAACTAAACTGTCTGTGTTACGGGGGGGGGGGGGGGGGGGCAAAATGCTAGGCAAAATCCTAGGGCAGCTTCCAAACAATACAAGGACATGAGACAATATAATGTGGTCTAAATTGACAGGTATTGTAAAACACTGAGTACGAAAGCACAATATTTGAACGCTTACCTTGAAAGTAATTTCGTAAGACTATAGCATTATACTAAATAATGTCCTTGTCATGCCTAGGTGTTTGTTAAACTGTGGCATTGATTTGCTTGTCAATAATAAGAAAATGGTGAAATATGTTTCTACATCAGTCTTTTGTGCAGCTGTTGGTATATGTGATTGTTTCTGTACAGGTTTCCAGAGATGTGTTTTTTTCAAGAGGATGATGTACGGACTAAACTGACTGATATTCTCTTCTGCTACGCACGAGAAAATGAGCAGTTACTGTATAAACAGGTGATCTTGTTCATGCATGGTGTTTGTTTCTGCGGTGTTAGCCCTAAACCCTTACTGCATCTGTAATGAATCTGTAATATTTCCACATAAAACAGTCTTTCAGAAAGTGCTGATGAAAATGTATGTATCTGTATTGTCTGTAATGCTGTCTTCTTACATGTAGTGGTGCATCTAAAAAAAAAAAAAATCATATCGTGGAAAGGTTAATTTTTTCCATCATTAAATTCAGAAAGTGGAATTTTCATATATTCTAGATTCTTTACACAAGGTGAAATATTACAAGTCTTTTGTTTTGTTTGTTTAATTCTTGATTATGGCTTACAGCTCATAGAAATCAAAATAAAGAATTTATAATAGAGAAATGTCGACCTGAGAAGAGCTCTAATCAGCTAATGAACTCAAAACACCTGCAAAAGATTCCTGAGCCTTTAATCTCTCAGTCTGGTTCAGTACACACAACCACAATCATGTAGAAGATGAAAGAAAATTTTTCATTTGATTTGGAAATCAAGGTCACAGAGTCTGTGTGAAGTTTCCACAGTCAGTAATGATTTGGGGTGCCATGTCATCTGCTGGTGTTGGTCCACTATGTTTTCTCAAGTCGAGAGTCAATGTAGTGTCTACCAGGAGATTTTAGACACTTCATGCTTCCATCTGCTGAGAAGCTTTATGGAGATGCTGATTTCCTTTTCCAGCCAGACTTGGCACCTGCCCACATTGCCAAAACTACTAGTAACTGGTTTGTTGACCATGGTGTTACTGTGCTTGATTCGCCAGCCAACTGTCTAACCTGAACTCCATAAAGAATCTATAAGAGACACCATACCCAACCATACAGACGAGCTGAAGGTTGCTATCAAAGCAATTTGGGCTTCCATAACACCTCCGCAGTGTCACAGGCTGATTGCCCCCATGCCACGCCACATTGATGCAGTAATTCATGCAAAAGGCGCCACAACCAAGTATTGAGTGCATAAGTTTACATACTGTTTAGAAGCTTGAGATTCCTGTATTATAAATTATTTATTCTAATATTTTGAGATACTGGAATTTTGATTTCCATGAGCTGTAAGCCATAAAAAAAAAAAGGCTTGAAATATTTCACTTCATGTGTAATGAATCTAGAATATATGAAGTTCTACTTTTTGAATTAAATTATGGTGGGGGGGGGGACTTTTCATGATAGTTTAATTTCCAACCCAGCTTCAGCTCTATCTTAATTTTTAGTTTATTTGTCTGCCTTTTTTCCTATGACTAACTTTTTTCTGTATCTGTCTAGGGTATGCATGAGTTGTTGGCTCCTATAGTGTTTGTTTTGCACACTGACCATCAGGCATTTCAGCATGCCAGTGAGACTGGCAGTCCAAGGTTAGTCCCACCCACCATGCCACATCATGCCACACTCTCTACTAACGTCAATGCTTCTCCAGCACTCAACTCATCCCAATGATCTGCCCACTGACAATTAATGCGGTTCTTTGCAATAAATTGCCCATAAAAGTTGCATTTGTATGTTTAATTATTGCAAATCTGTTGTTTTATAGTAAGGAGATGATGGTGGTGCTGGATCCAAAGTTTCATGAGCATGATGCATAGTGAGTAACCAAGCTGAATTGAAGTATCTGTCGTAATTTTAAGCTTCAGTCACTGACCAGGGAACGCATTATGTTGTTGGGTTGTCGATTCATCCATCTGAGATTTTCACTGTAGCGAGATCTCATGAAATGTTTGTATGAGTTATATGGTGTTATCATTGCTATCATTTATATGTTGTGACCAACAGATGAGTTGATTAGCTTTTTGGGATTGATCCAAACAGGGTCAATGTCACAGCACAGTCAAATGTCTGAAATAAGTTTTTCTTCAATGGCTTCCTTCACGTTTGAAGTATATGTTTAGTGTCGTTCTGGTGTACCCTTTAGTAACAAGAAGGACTAGACTTGGTCGTGATGGAGGCATCATTGCTAACACCATTGGTGTTGAGTTTGACTTATTTGCAGTGCTAAAAGAACTCACCCTTTCATTCTGCATACCCACAGTGCAATGTTTGTACAACTCATGGAAACAGCAGAGCCCTGGTTCTCCAGTTTTGAGCGGGAGGTGCGCAAGGTGTGTCCCAACTGCACTTTCACTTCCTCTCCCAAATCGGACTTGGCCTAGATGCTGTGTTGTATTAATGTTGTGTGAACATTGTGGTGATGTTGCAGGGAAAGGAAGAGATGCTCACCAGCATTCCTTTTGCCAGGCCCCAGGACTGTGGCCCTTCTGTGGCCATTGTGACCAAAGTAAATCGAATTCAAGACCAGCTGGTAAAAAAGCATGATATTGAACTGTACATGCACCTGAACCGCCTGGAGATCGCACCTCAGATATACGGCATGTAAGTGCATACAAATACAGTACACACCCACATACATGCATGCTAGAGAAAGTATGTGCTAATGGCTTCGGCATTAAGGGTTTGAAAAAATGTGTTTGTAAAATACATTTGTGTGTATGGGAGTCTCCATGTGGGTGTGTGGCACATCTGAAAAATATGCATGTAATTTAGAGACCTAAACGAGTAAGTAATCTTACTGTGTGTAATTTTCCCTGTGTGTTTACAAGTAAGAAGAAAGTGCGTCTTTACGACTAGGGACTAGTCTGGGGTGTGAATGTATTACTATAGTAATTGACCAACATTTGCTGTGAACCTACATACATGGCACAAGGTATTACTAAAGACAAAACAAACTATAGGACACTAAAACTCAAATAGAACGTCAAATAGAAAACAAATCGAAAACTGCACCAAAATTAAAAATAGTTTTCTCAAAATTGAAATTAAACAAGACTTTTATGATTGTAGGGAAAGCAGACTAAATTGAGCCCCATTGGGTTGGCTATGTTTTGTACCAACATTCACTACAGGAGGAAGTAGTCCCTGTTGCACAACATCATTCTAATGTGTGAATTCAAATGGTTGAATTTTCTACATCAGAAAAATTTCAATAAGCAAATAGTTTGTCATTGCTGATGTCAAGAGGTAAAAAAAACTACTGAAGCTAGATAAAAACAGAAATTAATTTGAATAATCAGAGCTATAGCTACACTCATGCATACTAGAAAATGTGTTTATTATTAGACAGTAGGTTGCTACTATTGTAACAGGCTATTTGTTTTGGTGTGTGTGTGTGATAGTCGCTGGGTCCGCCTGTTATTTGGCAGAGAATTTCCTCTGCAGGACCTTCTGGTAGTGTGGGACGCACTGCTTGCAGACAGCATCACTCTGGATCTGGTGGATTATGTGTTTGTAGCCATGCTGCTTTACATCAGAGATGCACGTGAGTTTTCTGCATGTCCATTTGATTTTGACACACAAATCATCACGTTGACATTTAAATGACCTTGCAAAGTACTTTGACCTTGACTTGAAAGTAGTTTGCTTAACTGTATAGTGTACAGTACAGTGCTGTGAAGACACATTTCCCAATCCTGATTTCTTCTGTTTTTGTGTATATCTCATACTAAAGTTTTAGATCTTCAAACGAAATACAGCATAAAACAAAGGCAACCTGAGTAAACACACAATACAGTTTTTATTTAAAAAAATATTTGCTTGTATTTCC
Source organism: Noturus placidus (assembly GCA_022414735.1). Classification (NCBI taxonomy): domain Eukaryota; kingdom Metazoa; phylum Chordata; class Actinopteri; order Siluriformes; family Ictaluridae; genus Noturus; species Noturus placidus. The sequence goes on from JAFFST010049854.1 coordinate 129,046, forward strand.
TCATTTGTAAGTCGCTTTGGATAAAAGCATCTGCTAAGTGAGTAAATGTAAATGCATTGAAGCAAAAAAAAAAAAAGGGATTAATCAATTAGTATAGCGCTTTTTACAATGGACATTGTCTCAGCAGCTTTACAGAAATATCATTTTTACATTTACAAGCAACTTACTAATGAGAGCACACTCACACACCAATGGTAGCTGAGCTGCCATGCAAGGTGCTAGCTTGCCATT
>JAFFST010049854.1:129296-171432 GCA_022414735.1 Noturus placidus
GGACACCCCGCTCTCCCGACTGAGCCACAGCCGCCATACCACTGATCCAACACCACGCATCCACCCATGTGAAAAACTAAACTTAAAATCTGGTTGTGCCACTTTTAGCAGCAATAACTGCAAACAAACGCTTGTGAAAACTGGAGATCAGTCTTTCACATCACTGTGATGGAATTTTGGCCCACTCTTCTTTGCAGAACTTCTTTAGTTCAGCCACACTGCCTGTTTAATGTCCTGTCACAACATCTCGAATTGGTTCAAGTCAGGACTGAAGTCAGGCCACTACAAAACTTTAATTTTGCTTTTCTTGAACCATTCAGAGGTGGACCTATTCCTATGCTTTAGATAATTGTCTTGCTGCAAAATCCAGTTGCGCTTGAGTTTCAACACACAGACTTAAAATTTTCTGATAGAGAGCAGAATCAATGTTTCCCTCAATTATTGTTATAGCTTATTGCTATAGTTGCCGTAAAGCATCCCCACACCATCACACTTCCGCCACCACGTTTGATGTTCTTTTTGTGGATTTCTGTGTTTGGTTTATGCCAGATGTAACAAGACCCCTGTCTTCCAAACAGTTCCACTTTCGACTCATCAGTCCACAGAACATTCTCCCAAAATATTTGATGATCATCGAGGTATGTTTTGGCAAAATTCAGATGAGCCTTTATGTTCTTCTGGGTTAGCAGTGGTTTTCACCTCGACACTTTTCCACGGATGTCATTTTTGCCCAACGTCTTTCTGATAGTGGAGTCATGAATAGTGACTTTTATTGATACAAGAGAGACCTGTAGATCCTTTGATGTTGATCTTGGCTCTTTTGTGACTTCCTGGGTGAGTCGTTGCTGTGCTCTTGGAGGAATTGTGGAAGGTCGGCCACTTCTGTGAAGGTTCACTACTATGCCGAGTTTTTCCATTTAGAGATAATGGTTATCTTTGTGATACTTTTGAGTCCCAGAGCCTTTGAAATAGCTTTGTAACCCTTCCCAGACTGATGTATTTCAATCACCTTCTTCCTCATCATTTCTGGAATTTCTCAATTTTGGCATATTGTGTTACTGGTAAGACCTTTTAACCAAGTTCATGTTGTTGAAAAAGTTATATTTAAGAGTTGATTTTATTGAACAGGATTTTCAGTAATCAGGCCTTGTTGCGTATAGTCCAGCTGAACCTCATTATGAATGCAGTTTCATAGATTTGAGGAATTAGTAATTACAAGGGCAAATACATTTTTACACAGGCCCAGTTGGTATTGGATAACTTTTTTGCTTCAATAAATAACGTTATCATTTAAAACTGTATTTTGTATTTACTCAGGCTGCCTTTGATTTATCTTTTGATTTTATTTTGACATACACAAAACAGAAGAAATCCTTTTTTTAACAGCAATGTACATCCTCTAAATCTTCATTGTTCAACTGAAACGGGACCAATTTCACCAACGGGACCAATTTCCAGTTTGCTCTTCTTCTTATTTGGTTAGTTTGAAGGCAAATCATCTAATTGATAAGGTTGGTATGTTAGAATTATCTAGTTACATTGAGATGTTCGTGCCTTCCAGCCAAATGATTAGGTTTTAAATTGAAATATGGGAACCGTAGCAGCTGTATGTCATCATGGTCATGTCCTCAGCCAGAAATGGGTCATATTAAATTTTAATGCAGACAGGCTACATTTGTGTTTCACGGCCATCTCCTGTTTTGTGCTAACGCTGTTTAAGATAAAAAATGCTTTTTTCATTCAGTTAATATTTAATAATGTTTGAAGATGTTTAATATGTTTCTAATAATGTATGCATCATTTTGCAATTCCTGTAATTAGTGATTGCCAGTAGCTTTCAGACATGTCTTGGCCTACTGATGCACTACCCACCTGTTGGAGACATTCACGCTCTTCTGCACAAAGCGCTGTTCCTGAGAGACCCAAAGGTATCAGTATACACAGTCTGTGGTGCAGAATCCTGATTAAAAAAAGTAGGACAGAGTTGAGCAGGGTATTGTATAGGCAGGAGAAACTGAATGAGTGAGGGATTTATGGAGCTTTCAAGAACTCCCAGTATGGTGTGTAATGCGTATGTGATAACACACACATGTGCCATGCTATTTTGCAAAAGTATTTTATTTTTCAAGGGCTTTGGCAGCTGTTATCTTCAGATGTGAGAATTTTGTTGATTACTGCATGAGTTTAACAGGTTGTGGTGGCAAGAGCATGGTTTTCGCTGTCTGGGGATTAATAAAGTATTATCTTATGTTAAGTGCTAGAAAAGAACTTCAATATTATGTAAGTTGTTTAAAGTTGACAATGCAGTTATTATGGGATGAATAAAGTTTTTTTTTTAACTAATAATATTTATTCATGATAGACAGTAAACTGTTCATGTTGTCCCAAATCACCTGTTTGTGACCTTGCTTGTGCCACTTGACATCTGAACATAACGTTTTGTTTTTTTTACTTTCAGAATAATCCAAGGCCGGTCAACTATCAGTTCCAACAAAACCTTGACTACTACAATAACCACGGAGCTGACTTCGTCGACAGGGCACGGTAGGTTTGTGATGGGATGTTTGTGTCGTCATTAAAAGAACTTATTGTAAAAGAAACATCTAAATATTGCAGGATTATGATAAATGCAGTACATAACAATTCCTGCGCTCTTTTGCTAATTTTGCATACAATTTAAGAAATACTTGTGTCTGTGGTCATCACCTTAAGCACCATCCTTCCATAGCTTGTTACGTATGCTTTATCATTTTCTGACTCTCTCTGCATTTTAGCACGGTTAGCACCAAAGTGGCACCCCTCAACATCAATAAGGTCTCCAGCTCTCTGCTTAGCTTTGGTAGGAAGCTCATTGCCCCTATGGGTGGAGTCTCCGGTGGTGTCTTGCCAATGAACAGCGAAGTGTTGTCTTCTCCAGCTCCACAACCTCAGCCACCTCGGATGTCAGCTGAGCAACCGTTTAACACTGTGTCCTCTCGTACACAAATGCATGTGGCACAACAGCGTCTGCTGAAGTCTGAGAGCATGCCTGTGCATCTCAGTAAAGGTGAGAATACACACTTGCAGATTGTGACTGACACACACATTGATGTGTACACTCTATGGGCAAAAATTTGTGGACCTCTGACCATCACAACACAAACAGACATTCTATACAAATGTGGTTCTGCCCCAAATAGTTACCACAAAATTGGAAGCACACAATTGGATAGAATGTCTTTGTATGCTGCAGCATTACACTTTCCTTTCACTGGAACTAAGAGGCCCAAACCTGTTCCAGCATAACAATGTAACTGTGCACAAAGTGAGCTCCATGAAGACATGGTGTGTGAAGGTTGGAAGAAGGTGGAAGAACTCGAGTGTCCTGTACAGAGCTCTGACTTCAACCCCACTGAACACCTTTGTGATGAACTGGAACACAAAACTGCACCCCAGGCCTCTTCACCCATCATCTGTGTCTGACCTCACTAATGCTCTTGTAGCTGAATGAACACAAATCCCCACAGCCACACTCCAAAATTTAGTGCAAAGCCTTCCCAAAAGAGTGGAGCATAGTATAAGAGGAAAGGGGGGAATAAATCCACATACTTTTGGCCATATAGTGTACGCTTACATGTTTGTTAGTGATCAGTTGGGATAGTTATTTTTTCCTTCTTGCATGGAAAAAGCAACACTCCCTGAAGTAATGCCAAAATGATAAAAGTTTCTAGGCAGTAAAACTCTGAATATTGGTGTATCTGTGCAGTTTAAATAGTAGCCTTATTCCCCATATCTATTAGATGTAGGTTCTCCTGGAGCATCTCAGATCTCTCTTCCCAGCCAGATACTATCTGACATGTCAGGTAACTGTTATTTTAGCTATTATGTTTTGCTTTCGTGCCACTGTACCTTGGTGTGTAGCTGCCTGCTTTCCCCGTGTTGTTTGCATGCATCACTATTCATGATCACTAAGTTGCATGTCTAGACACCTGTATAAGTGTTTAATCAAGGCAACTGAGAGAACTGCATTTAAATCAAATCAAATTATACAATATACCATAAAATACAGTCATGTGAAAAAATAAGTACACCCCATGGAAATGGTTCTTTTTTTTTTTTTTTTACATATTTGGACAAGCAAACGTTTGATCCTCTTTGAACAGTGCCTATTAATAAAGTTGAAATACTTTTTTTTTTTTGTCATAGAATTTTTATTGGGAAACCGTATTTTATACGGTTAATTATAACACCCCATCCAACAACCCCACCATACCCGGCCCCAACAAAATAATCACAGCCGAAACCAAAAGAAAGGGGGAGACAAAAAAACGACGACAACAAACAAACAGAAACAAAGATTAAAAAGTCAAAACAAAAATAATAATAAAAAAAAGATAAAAAGTAAGATGATCAGTATTTACCGTCTACCTTCCCTTAATCCACCTCCAGGGTTCGTACATCATTGAAGTAGGTAATAAATTGTTTCCGTTTCCCCAAAAATGATTCACCTCTGCCTCTGATGTTATACTTCATTTTTTTTTCAAGTTTTAAGAAGAACATTAAATCTTTAAGCCTGACTGATATAGAGGCGGCTGTGGCTCAGTCGGAAGAGCGGGTTGTCCACTAATCCATTAATCGTAGGGTTGGTGGTTTGAATCCCGGCCCGGGTGATCCCATGCCGAAGTGTCCTTGGGCAAGACACTGAACTCTAAGTTGCCCCCGATGGTAAGCTAGCACCTTGCATGGAAGCTCTGCTACCATTGGTGTGTGAGTGTGCTCTCATTTGTAAGTTGCTTTGGATAAAAGCGTCTGCTAAATGAATAAATGTAATGTAAATGTAATATAGAGGGGGGTTATGGAGAGGTCCAAGAAAGCAATATTCTGTGCCGAGCAAGTAACGATGCAAAACCCACAACATTAGCTTGTTTATAGTTCAGAGGCTGATTCTGATATGGAACACCAAAGATGGCAATTAAAGGACATGCATCTAATTTGATTTTAAGAATGTCGGACATAGTTTTGAAGAAAGAGTTCCAACCGTTCTGCAGTTTGGGACAGTGTGCAAACTGTGGTTTGACTGCGGGCGGTTTGACTTTCTACAGGGCGAAAGTTAGCATTTTTTACATGTCAGGAACATTGGGATATATTTTAGATAGTTTACTCCTAGAGAGGTGAGCTCTATGGACCACTTAAATTGTATGAAACTAAGTCTAGCACAAGACATGGTGGTACGTATATTATCTAACGCTCTGCCCCAGTAATCATCCTCAAGCTGCAGGCCCAATTCCTCTTTCCAAGCACTAATGGTTTTGATATTGTAAGAATCGTCCTATGACCAGATCGTTGCATATATCCGTGAAATAATGCCACCCTTATGAGGATTCAGCTTGAACACCTCTTCCCATGCAGACTTTGTAGGTAAGGAGGGAAACCCAATGAATAGGGAGGAGACACTGTGCATAATTTGAAAGAAACGGAAAAGGTGAGACGGAGGCAGGCAGAATGACGAGGATAATTCAGAAAAGTTTGCAAACACATTATTAATGAAAAGATCCTCAAAGCGTTTCAGACTCTTCTTTTTCCAAAAAGAGAATGTGGAATCTATAAAGGAGGGGAGAAAGAGGTGGTTATTACATATAGGTGCCATGGTCGAGGCCGAGACAGATTTAAAAAGTTGAAATACTTGAACAAAACCACAAGGAAAATTAGCTTTTTCATTCATTTATTCAACACAAATATGCTAAAATGATAAATATATTCAACCCCATCAGACTACTACTTGACAGAAATGCCTTTTGCAATAACAGCTTTAAATGTGTTGGGGTAAGTTGCTCCAGCACTGCACACTGTTTGGGAGTGATTTCCCCTCATTCTTCCTGAAAGATTTCCTCCAGGTTCTTCATGTTGGTTCTTGCCATTGTAAAACATTCACCTTTTTGATGTTCAGCTCCTCCTGTAGTGCTTTGACCTTGTGTTTGGGACTATTGACCTGCTGAAAGGTGTCTCCCAAGCTTTTGTTTTTATCAGACTGAAGCAGGTTCTCCTGCATACTACTCTCTGTATTTTTCACCATCCATCTGTCCACCATCAATTTTAATAAGATGCTAAGTTCCCGCTGAGGAAAAGATTCCCACACCCATACTTCAGGGATGGGATGGTGTTTGTTGAGTAATGGGCAGTATTAGGTTTGCACCACAAAATGTTGTCAACATTGGTCAAAAAGCTGACCATCTGACCTTTTTAAAACCTTCTCAGGTTTTAACTGGGTGACTCCAGACTTGGTTTGACTTTTTTTTTCTTCAGTAATGGTTTCTTTTTAGCCATCTTCCCATACAGGCCAGGTATATGCAGAGTAGTTAATATCATTGTCTTGTGCACATTCACTCCAGTTTCAGACGCTGAACTCTGTAGCTCCTTCAGAGTGACTGTTGGTCTCACCAGTACCCTTCCTATTTGTGTTATGGCCTTGTCTAGTGAGTGCCTGGTTGGTGTCATACAGCTTCCATTTCCTCACAGTTGATCCATCAGTGTTCACTGGGACATCCAAACACATGGATATTATTTTGTAGCCTTTTCCTTGCACATGTCCATAACCTGATCAATAATTTTCCTACAATGTTCTTTCATCTACATTTTCACAGCTTTTTTTCTTTCTTTCAGATTCTCAGTTTAATCAATGGCACTTGAATTAAGGGGCTGGGCGGGTTTATCTAGAAATAGCAACCTTTTTAAGAATTCACAGATAGAACCCAAATGTAAAATACCTGTGTCCTCTTTAGGACCATAAGTTTCATCTGTAAAATTGGAGCATCCACAGCACTTCCATTCTTGCAGATTCATTAAGCAGCATTTTTTCATTTTTCTGATGATCTGTTGACAAATATTGGTTTGCAATAAAATACTGGCTGGAACAATCTGTGTAAATGTCATTTGTAAATCCAGATGAATCTGATGACTTTTAAGGGGGTTGAATACTTTTAAAAGGCATTATATTCTCTGACATTAACATGAACAGGTAAATGTGTCTACTAAAAACTGGATATTTAGAATGTTATTCTCAAAACATAGACCAATATTACAACTGCACTCAGTGTGTCTAGGTCATTTAATAAACATCATCAACCATGGCATGTTGATAAATGGTTTAGAATGGTGTATAGATAGGTTTTTGACACTTTCTAGACTCTAGAGTGAATTACCTGCCCACCCAAAAAAAAAAGTATTATGAAATTTACATTGTCACATGCTTACTAACGTGTGTACTGTATACAGTTGGTCAGTGTAAAATGGTGCCTATTTCCTTAATGTTGTACATTATCTGAATGCTTGATTTTGCATGCCTTCCTCTGCACTGCCTCTATTCTATGAATATTACAGTAGATTACATTTCAAAAACACCATATTGCCAAAGGTTTGTGGACACATTCATATGTGCTTGTTGAACATGCATATCCAGATTTATTCCCCCTTTGCTGTTATAATAAGCTCCACTCTTCTGGGAAGGCTTTCCACTAGATTTTGGGGTGTGGCTGTGGGAATTTGTGTTTATTCAGCTACAAGAGCATTAGTGAGGTTGAGGTCAGGTACTGATGTTGGGATATCGAGGAGGTTCCAGTTCATCCCAAAGGTGTTCAGTGGGGTTCAGGTCAGGGCTCTATGCAGGACACTTGAGTTCTTCTACTCCAACCTTAAAACAACATGTCTTCATGGAGTTCACTTTGTGCACAGGAGCATTGTCATGCTGGAACAGGTTTGGGCCTCTAAGTTCCAGTGAAGGAAAACTGTAAAGCTAAAGCATACAAAGACATCCTATACAGTTGTGTGCTTCAAACTTGGTCGTAACAGTTTGAGGAAGAACCACATATAGGTGTGAAGGTCAAGTGTCCACATACCATTGACCATTTAGTGTACTTAGCAAATTACCTACCACAATTTACCTACAGTATATGATCTGATTTCTTAAGTTCTGTGTTTTCACTACAGCTTTTCCCCTTGTTGTACTAAAGGTTGTACAATTTTTCTTTCTACTGCTCATTTTTCAGGTCAGCCCCCCAGGACTGTGAGCTCCTCACCGAGTGTTGAGAGTCTGTCAGGTGGGAGGGACCAGGCCATGTCATCCCCACCTCTTCCTGCCTCCAAGGGGCAGGAGTCAAGCACATCATCACCTCCTCTCTCGGCCACGAAGAAAGATTTATTTTTCAACATCAGTCGTTCACGTTCTCACAGCAAATCCATAGGCAAAAAGGATCTGGTGAGCCACTGTGTTGCTTTTGTCCTCTCAGTATTTCAGTTTTCTGCTCCATGCTCCTTCCATCCACTACATATCCACAGTCGATCTATCAAGATATTTATTGATTGGAACAGTTTTTAATAAACGGTGATTGATAAATGCAGTATATGATGTACATTTATACCAGAAATTGGTTAAATGTGGATTGAGAAGCTACTAAGTAGGCCATGTAATGATACAGTAAACCAAAAAATTAGTTTTCGGTCATATGGATTTTTGGGGGTTACAGTCTTTATTCAGTATGCTATACTGTATAAAACCAGAATAATATTGTCAGGACAAAAGCAGTGTAGATTGTTCATGTGAAAACCTCACTCTGCCATGATTAGAAATTGAGAAAAATGTGTTGCAGTGCAATTCAAGGATAAAAGCCTGAAATTGAACACAACCCGCAACAACTTGCATCGTTTTTTTTTTGCTAGGAAGCAACAGTAAGAAATATATTAGGAAATACATAAAGGGTGGTAGTCCTTATTAGATGTTTGATCAACTAAATGTTGAGCATTTGCCTGTTTGAGGTGAACATTTAAACTTGCTGTTATAAGTTTATAGTCAGTGGTATACATGTGAGTATATGTCTCCAGGAAGAGTTGGAGACCCAAGTGTCCTTACTCCAGGGGCAGATCAATGATCTGGAGGCCATGAGCAAATATTGTGCCAAGATGATGAATGTGCACATCGGTGAGTCGAATAGGCCACTTAAGATAAAATGTCATGTTGAAAGTACGTCATTGAAAATAACAACTTGCTTTTTTTCACATGATGAACAGGGAAGATTCAGGATGTGATACTGCAGGAGCATCTGCAGAAGGAGGATGAGGTGCTGGTATCACTTGCTGGACTTAAGCAGGTTTGTCCTAATTCATTATACACATCAGCTGAATTACAAAACTGTTATAAAACAGCACAGTTAGCAGGATATTACAAACTCATGCCTGTCCTGATTGAGTTTTTGTTCAAAACGCACAGTACAAAATGTCAAACATATCTTATATAATCATTTTGATCCTTTACATGAGCTCCGGCTGAAGGTTTCACACAGACATAAACACACCACCCTCATTGTGCCTCTCCTCAGATTAAGGACATCTTAAAGGGAGAACTGCGCTTTAATCAAAGTCAGCTGGAGGCTGAGGAGAATGAGGAGATCACAATAGCAGATGATCACTACTGCTCTACAGGTCAGAACACAGCTCAGCAGGAGGAATCCACAACTGCGGCCAATACGGATACTGAAATTGTTCAGCCAAGCTCTCAGCTGGACTTCAGCCATCTCTCTGAGCAAGAGAAAGAAATGGAGACACTAGAAAAGACAACAATGCCAAGTGAGGGGGCACATACCACAGAACCACAGGTTAGGAGAGGATTACACATGTAGCATTCACACACGTATGTCTTCAATGATGTCTTATATCACTGGTGTATAGAAATAGTAAGACCAGGAAAATTAATTTAATCCTAAAGATGAACAGATCTTTTTGGGTTTTTTTTTTTTTTTTTTTTTTAAAAAAAAAAAAAAAAAAAAAAACAATTGCCTTGACAACCAAAGAGCTTCATGGCCATAAGATTAAGTTGTATTTTTTAGCATGTTTTTTTTCCCTTCTATTTATTGTTCATGTGAGTGTATTAAAATAACCCATCCCTATTTTTTTCTCTCCTTCTTTTTCTTTTCTTTCACCCCAGATTGCTGAGAGGAGGAACTGGGATGACTACATCCTGGTCTCACAGGATGGGGATCTCCAACCAACTGAGGGCGAGATTGCTGTGCCCTTCAAGCAGGGGCGGGGTTTTGGCATGGCAGAGTTTCAGAACCGACTGTTGGGAACCACCTCTGGATCCTCCAGCCCAGAAGAGGGCAGCACTAACAGCAAGGACTCTGATTTTACCATTGTCAACCCGGCTGACCTTTGAACCCTAAAATTAATTCAGTCTTTCTGAACTTTATCCTTTTAATCCTTCTAAGAGGATAAGACATTCTGCTGGACTTTTGCACTTGTAAACTTGGGCTGATCGCCTTATGGGATCTTTGGTCCCTTTAAACCTAGATCCTATTTCATCTATATGTGATCTCATAGGCCTGTATTCTAAATATGTCTATACACCTGTATCCTGTGAGCCAAACTTTTGTTTGCACATTGGATTTAGTTACCTAACTACTGTAATTTACCTTAAAACATAAGTAAACCCAGTTTATTTGATGAATCCTGAATACCATGCCATACCACTGCAAATATAACCCCCTCACAGACTCCATGTAGCCTAACTCCTAATAGTACTCAAATCTTTCAGTACTCAAACCTCTCTTCCTCTTTCTATCTGTGTTTGCATAATGTCTGTGATAAAGAAGGCGGCAGTGGCATACATACACCATACATACATGTCAATTACATACACAATGTAATTGACATGGACTATATCAGTAACCTTGCTTTCTCTCTAGTATTGACTGTTCATTATCCAGTCTTGTTCAATACATGTCTGTTTATATGCCCATCCTGTTCTTCTGTTCTTTTTATTTCTAAATCATTTTAACACAAATTGCAATGTAAGATTTTGCTAAATTGTTTCCCATCTTTTTTATTATTAAATCCTTGATATGTGAACTGTACCTTTTATTTTTCCTTATGTTTTTTGTTTAATTCTTTCAGCCCTTAAGGTAACTGTACATCATTGCACGTGTGGGATGTTGGAATGATATTAACTCCAGAAGAATAAAAAGTCATTATTGCTCTTGCCTAACCCTGTGTTATTTCGAATATGATTGTCATTCTCTCTCTTAGCGTTTTCTTAAAAATAACTCTTTAATTTGACTCCAGTTTGTTGTAAAAGTACAAACATCATAAAGATAGCAAGGTATTTTATTCTATATAATTTCACCGTGGGACCGAGGACTTGTGCTTCATCACAATTTCCTGATCCTCCAGTTTTCTAAAGGCGGCTTGAAATCTGAAGCATGTCTTCATGCTGACATGGGTGCTCAGCTATACCTCCCTGTAATTGTATCCACCTAGAAATTAAAACTGATTTGGTGTCAAATGAAGATCAATTCAGGGCATTTATAGATTTGTGTGACAGGACCATGAAGTAAAACAGTTAATATTCTCTCTTATTTCTTGCCTGTCTCTGAGGGATTATTGAAGCCATACAGATGACATCATATGCATTTGGTAAATCTGTTGAAGGTACTATGATATAGTTAATTAAAAAAAAATAAATAAATACAATTTTAAATGATAAATAAAAAAGCCAGCTTGAGCTTTGTATATTAGAGGAAACACGGATTGAATGGTTCTAGGACTGAGCTCAGTTGGGGAACTGAAAGGCTATGAGCTGCGTCCATTTCTCCAATTAGTGCTCAGGTGTAGGCGGAGTGTCTCCTCCATTTTGTCACGACGCTTGAGAGAAACTGGAGGGAAAATTGGGCAGACTTTAATTTATTCGATTATTTTAACGGTTTTAGACATGGTGAGTAAAATGAACTCGACGTGCAATGCAGATATATCATCGACGTACACCGGTAAAGTCACTTGCCGGTGTGTTTTGGTTTGTGTGAGAGGAACCGCGCCATGACAGACCTCAATGCTGTCCCTTTTCAAGCGAATCTCTTTCCACGACGCTACACCTCAGCGAATTACCAACGTTTCAAAACGTCCAGGGTTTATAATCTTTTGTTTGTTTGTTTTTAAATGGTGTTTTATTCGTACTTGTCTTGATAAAGATGCTCAGTTGAGACATGGCTCGTCAGGTTCTCGAGCCTTACTGAGTCAGTATATGAATTCCCCTAGTTAGCTACAAACAAACCTTCTTAAGTGCATAAACTTTAATATTAACTTTCTAATGGTGGTTAATTTGAGAGAGAAAGCCGTGCTGGAGTTGATATCAATTTGTTGTTAGCAAGCCTGTGCGAGCTGACTAACCATAGCTCTCTGGAAAGGTACAGAAACTTCGCTTAGCTCAACGTTTATCTGTCGCAGTGATTGCGGCGAATTTAGGTATCTTTTTCAAATTAATTATAATGTCTACCAAAGTGTGACTCTGGCGCTTTTAAAACAAATGACGCCCAGGTTGATGGTTGTACACACAAAGCTCACTGATGTGTTTGTACAATTGTATAAGTTGAAGTTGGCTTTAGGACTCGGGACTAACTGAGCTGGCTTTAGGACTCGGGACTAACTGAGCTGGCTTTAGGACTCGGGACTAACTGAGCTGGCTTTAGGACTCGGGACTAACTGAGCTGGCTTTAGGACTCGGGACTAACTGAGCTGGCTTTAGGACTCGGGACTAACTGAGCTGGCTTTAGGACTCGGGACTAACTGAGCTGGCTTTAGGACTCGGGACTAACTGAGCTGGCTTTAGGACTCGGGACTAACTGAGCTGGCTTTAGGACTCGGGACTAACTGAGCTGGCTTTAGGACTCGGGACTAACTGAGCTGGCTTTAGGACTCGGGACTAACTGAGCTGTCTTGGCCCTCAGGATCTCCAAAAGCAGCGGCATGGGACGATGATGTCCAACGGCTTCGTCTTACCGCAGGGCAAAATGACGCCCAACACACTCTTCGTGGGAGGCATAGACATGAAGGTGGGACACCGTGGACTGGGGCTTTCTTCTGAAATGAAATGCACACGATAGACGAGTGAAAGCTGGGCTAAATATGTCGGGGCAAACAATCTTTCCAGCCCAAGTCAAAAAATTTCAGAGACTGAGATATCAAAAAGTAATTTTATGAAACTTTATTAAAACAATGAAGTGAGACAGTCTGCAGAAAGTCTAAATTACTGCAACCACACACATCCCTTTTTATACCTTTCTCCACAGCTTACTCCTCTTAGGCTGGGTTTTGCCTTTCTTCGCTAAAAACAGACCGATCTTCTTTGCCACTATTAATTAGTCCTGTCATATATATATATATATATATATTTCATTTAGCAGACGCTTTTATCCAAAGCGACTTACTAATGAGAGCACACTCACACACCAATGGTAGCAGAGCTGCATGCAAGGTGCTAGCTTTTCATCTGGGGCAACTTAGGGTTCAGTGTCTTGCCCAAGGACACTTCGGCATGGGATCACCCGGGCCGGGATTCGAACCACCAACCCTACGATTAGTGGATTAGTGGACAACCCGCTCTACCGACTGAGCCACAGCCGCCCCATATATATATATATATAGAGTTTATGAAGACAAGGTTTCTCTCTATTTTTTAACAAAAGGTTTTACTCAGTCGTTTTTGTTTGTTTGTCCTTGACCAACACTCCCTTCTTATGCCTCAATGAGCTTTCTGTGTGCTGTCCTGGCTAATATCTTCCTCCCTTTGTAAGGCCTTATACTAACTCGTTAATTAGTATCAGGCCTCAAGGCTATTTACTTCTGTGCAGGAAGGTACAGGCTGATATAGAAAACAATTATTGTACAGTAAGACACAGAAGTAATTTAACTCTGTACACACTTGGACTATAACTTGATGAAGCCGTGTTTTATGGATTTAGATTATGCTTCAAAGTATCGATTATACATATAGATCATGCCTAAGTAATACATCTGAATGTTGTTTATACATATTGATTAAACTTCATAAATATTTTCTATAAATACAGGGGTGTTTTTTTTCACCACTCTCTGTGTAGGTTGAAGAAAATGAAATTCGAGACTTCTTTTCTCGGTACGGTGCAGTGAAAGAGGTTAAAATCATCACCTACCGTGGGGGGATCTGCAAAGGGTGAGACTTTCTCAGAGCTCTGGTTAACTAAACATGGACTGAGTAATCTACTAAAGTAAACATTTATTGTTTGCATTTTGTGTTATTTATGTTTGTTATATTCTATATAAAAGGCGTTTTTCATTTGTTTATTAGTATTCATTAGTTGACATCTTGTAAATTTCATCAAAAGTGCAACACTAATACAGGATGTGGTCGAATGGACACTCGACCGTCGCACTCGAATGTAGTTCTTCCCCAAAGTTAGAAGCACGCCATCGTATAGGATGTCTCTGTATACTGGAATGTTACAATTTCCTTTCACTGGAACTAAGAGGCCCAAAAACTGTTCCAGAATGAAGATAAAATCTACAACATAATAGTCAATTGACTTACTTCAGAGCACTTTTTCAAACATCATTGAGACATTTGGAGATCCACAAATCCAAGTGTCAGCCACACACACACTGGTTGTATATCCTGGAATCCTGCTGCTTTTTGAAATGTGTTAATACATGCACAATAATAATAATAATGTACCGTATTTTCCGCACTATAAGGCACAGTCTCAATTACGGGGTCTATTTCTGTACTTGACCAATACATAAGGCGCACCGTGTTATAAGGCACTTATGGTTGTTACGCCAACCAAAGTCGCACAACATTTTTACAGATTTTGGAACTCGGTGCACACATAAGGCGCAGCGGATTATTAGGCTCACGGCCGATTTCTGAGAAAATTTAAGGCTTTTAGGTGCGCCTTATAGTGCGGAAAATACGGTAATTGATTTATTTCTCTTCTATGTAGCTTACCCTTTCTTTTGCATGAGGAGTGATAGATTTCTAGATTTCTGCTCTTTTAACATGATCCCTCAATGTATTTATCTCATTCAACTTCTAATATTTTTCAATCAGTTTACAACTGATGCAATTAAAGAAAAATAGCATATGAATGGGTGCAAGTAATTGATTTTTGGTGTCTGTCTATTTATCAGAAAGCAAATGGAACCAAATTAATTGTTCGGTTAAAGTCAAACCCCTCAAACATAACTGAGATAATAAACTTGCATACATAAGTATGCAATATGATGTACAACACTTATTTTATAAATAATTTTTATTTAGCGGTAGATGGACAGGGATATTTCTTTCTATCACTGAATTCCTAGTGTGTCAGGATTTTTTATCGTTTCAGCGATATTTCTAATGTTAATTTGTAAAACAAATGAATAAAACAAAAGAGAAGAATAAGTTTTCTTTCGCAACCCAATTTGTAAATCATGCGACCCACATTTGGGAGCCCGTGCTTTATGTGCTCTGGATATTCACGTTCACAAACGAGCAGACAAAAACGTACAGGATGCCTTACACAAAGTGTTAAGTATTTATTTAATGATCTAATAATCTTTATAGCAGTGTGTGATATTGACTTAGATCATAGTCAAGGACACTGAAATCTACATGTAATTGGGGTGAGGCGTATTTCATTCACACTATCCAAAAACCAAACTGGCACAAACAGTAATTATCCAGTACAAACAGAACGCAAATGAATGTTTTATTGAATTTCTTTTAGTATGGGGGGACCAACTTCAGTCTTCTGTGTGTTCTGATTAAAGTCAGGTCTTTCCTAAGGTGTTTCTGGTCCACAAGCTAAATCAGTTTTTTTTCACTGATTTCTGAGAAAAATGAACAGAGACCTCTGTTCACACCTCTTGTGTAAACTGCAAAAATAGTAAAAATTAGATTTTAATAATATAATCAAATCTTGTTTTCTAAATTTTTGTATTTACTTATTAATAAATATATAACCTTTCCTTGTATTTTTAGAATATCTTCTTGTGGGTAAACTCATAATGTCCATACAGTATTGCTGATTGTTTTGTTTTGTTTTTTGCTCCTTCTCTAGTTACGGTTTTGTTTACTTCAGCGAGGATGTCGACATCCAGACTATCGTTGAAGTAAGGTCATCACTGTTAAATATTATAATAATTATATCCATAGGAGTCTATAATGTATTTGCTTGTTATCAGTTGCTTATTTGAGTTGTTCGGTGTTGACTTAGTCTTGCAAAACCGATGTGTGACTGCATGTCTCTTATTCCCAGCAACAGGTCAGTTTTAAAGGAAAGAAACTCAAACTGGGCCCTGCCATAATGAAGGAGCGGAGTTCTCGTGAGTCAGGTTTTCAAGGTTTGTCCATGTTTTGATGTTTGTTAGTGTTTTACAAATGGATAAAAAAAAAATTGTTCCATTTACTTCTCAAGCCCATTATGACAGATGAGGTTGATATGATATATCAATTGGATTATTTTTGTTACAGATCCAGAAAATTACTTAACTTAATTAACTTGCATTTGATGGGCCATGCATGTTATTAGCAAAAGAGCCTCAAGCTCAAGAGTGGGGTCTGATTATGTTTAAATAGTTTGTACAAGTATTCAGAATCAACATTTTACTTCTGCTGCAGATGCTTTCTGTGGTTAAAAAATAAATCGACCTAAACCATTTCTTACCCACCAGCCAGCTCTGCTGTTCATGCTGTCACAGGGCAGTGTAACACGCTCAGAGTAAAGTGTTGTCCACCCTCTTCCGCATACATAAGCTCACAGACAGCCATGAATGGCTAGTGTCACTGTAATCGACAGGGGAGAGGGAGTATGTGAGAGCACCCGAAATCCGAAACCCGAAACTGTTTCCTGCATTGACCTCAATGCAATTAGTGCACGTTGGAAATGGCCATTCTCATGTCTGAAAAGTTTTTCAGAATTCACAGGATTTTCATGAATGCCATATTTTTGCATAAACACTCATACGAGCAATATACTCAGAAATCCATTAGTATCTGGCTTAATAAGGGTAGTTTTTGCTTGTCAGTTTTGTTATTCAGTTTCTTATGTGCGTCTGTTCGTTAAAAATGACTTTTAATTGAGTGAAATGCTCATACTGTAGTCCTGGGGACACTTTGTCTAATTAGTAAATGTTCTCATAATACAGGTTCTGTCCAGTCACCTTTGATTGGTCCATCACAATGGGTAAACCCCTCCCCCTTTGTGTATTGTACCTGCTGCCCTCCCAACCTAGTTACACCCTCTGTGCTCAGTGGAGGTGCACAGTACCTACAGGTAAATTTTGACACTTGTATTCTTCATATTGCTTTAAACATGAGCTTCAACTGTGCACAATACAGTGCAATGATGTACAATACATAATATGTTGATGTTGTTATTATTATTTTTATTATTATACATAAGCAAAGTGCAGTGTTTTAGGAAAACAAAATTAATTTCCTGGTGACTATTGTATAGAAGTTTTACATCAGAAAAATAAACGGCTATATAATATAAATAAGATCGGTGTTGCTTAGAGAGAGAGAGAGAGAGAGAGAAATAGGAAAACAGTACCTGTGATGTCTTTTTTTTTCTCTCTTTTTAGCCATATTCTTACCCAAGTTTTCCAGGAGTAATGGTCCCTCAAACGCCTATGAATTATGCACAGACAGCCTACCCCTACCAGGTATCGGCACAGCATGTACACAACCATTCTGCAGCTAACATTTCTTCAGTCATTCTTGGTTTTAGTGCTGGACAAGCCTATGTCTGTCTTACTCTAAAGAGTATTCACATTTGACTCTTAGTATTTGTGTTTCTGAATGTCATGTATTGTTAGCATAAACTAAAAACTGGAGTGGGTTAATGGCACAAATTTAGTTGTAAACAACCGGTATTTGACATCTGATTTATTCAATTTTCAGAATAACTTGGGTCAAGACATAATAGTAATCCACGTCTATATCTGTAGTTTTCAGTTTTTGTTTGGGGTAAAGGTCTTGGGCACATCTGAAGAAATACTCTAAGGTGACCATTCTTTCACAAAAAATGGAATTAATATAAGCATTAAAACATCCAAAGTTAAATTATCATTTGAGTTTGCAAATTAGGTACATTGTCATGTAGTTTTCTAAAGATGGCAGGCTACTCCAGGCACTCTTGGTTACAGACAAAATATAAAGTAAACTTTTATACAAGGCTAACGATTGATTGGGATTCCTTGTTTGAAGATTGGAGTGACACAGCTTTGAGGAAGGAAGAACATGTTTTTAGTGACTGCAGGAAACTGATGACTAACTGGGTGGCGCAATTCTATTTTATCTCTATTAAAGGGCTTTTAGCCATGGGCACATTTCAAAGACAAATTGAAGACAGGTCTGGCATTTCCCAAACACCTAAAAGGCAAATAATGATGCATTTTACCTTTATTCATATCGCTTACACTGCATGATATTTGCAAAACTGGCAGCGGAAAAGACAGCAAAAATTATTAATTTCCTTGCCATTGCCAGGTTTCTAAATGTAACTGGGGCAATAGGATGCACACATGTAGGACCACACATAATCTCTCTTTAAAATCATATTTATTATATAAATCGGTTGTAAAAGTACCAAATAAACTATTTCTGCTTTGTGCAGCAGTAGCTCTACTTCACTGAAGTTCAATCTTAAACCTTTTGACATCCAGCGTTGATTATTTTGATATACATTCTTTTTGTTATTCCTTATTTAGTTAAACAAAATGCTCATTATACTCGGATCCTAATGGGACTTAATAGGATTCTAATCGGTACTTTATTAGTATTGATTTTATTAGAATTAACCGAAAACTTACATTTCTGCTGTGTTAATTACTGAGTGATAGTTTGCCCATGTCTGATTAGATTAGGTATAAATGACTTATTGGAATGTTTTACATCATTTCCCAGTTAAATAAATTCTTTAAAATAATCTTTCCTCAATTCACACACACAGTTCTGGAAAAAGATAAGTACACCCCATGGACATTGTTTTTTTTATTATTAGTAGTATTATTTATTTCAACAAGCAGACATTTGATCCTCTTTGAAATTGTGCCTATTAATGAAGATGCACTCTATCAAATAACAAAAACTGATATTTTATAGTAATTTTTACAATTTACATTGAGCCGAAAAAAAAAAAACCCTGATCAGTCACATGGAAAAAGTAAGTACACCTCTACGTTTATTACCCCTTCAAATCCATACAATTAGAGTCAGGTGTTCAAGATTGGGTGCCAGTTATTAGAGTGCAGGTGGAGCCTGTCTTATTTACACCCCTCTCATATCTGGTATATGGTAATGAGGTGTGTGGTGTCATCATGCCAAGATCTAAAGAGTTCTGTAAGGCCTTCAGAAAAAAGGTTTTGGATGCCTGAGTCTGGCAAGGGATTTAAAAAAATTATTTGAAATTATTCATTCCACTGTAAGGAAAATCATCTACAAGTGGCACAAATTTCAAATGACTGCCAATTTGTCCAGGACTTGCCGTCCCAGCAAGTTCAGCCCAAGAGCAGACCGTCTGATGCAAAAAGAAATCTCCAAAAAAAAAAACACACTTTCATCACAGGATCTGCTAGTAAGTTCAACTGTCGATGACAAAGTGTATGCTTCTACAATCAGAAAGAGATCGCACAAATTTGACCTGCATGGGAGGCATGCCAGGATTATGGAATGACCTAGTCAAAGCCCGGATATGAATCCCATTAAAAAGTTGAGTGGATTTGAAATGGTCAGTACATGCCAGAAAACCCTCAAGCATCTTGCAACTGAAAATATTATATGGAAGAGTGGTCAAAAATTCCAGCAAGCCTGGTGGACAATTATGCAAAAATGCTTACAAGAAGTTATTTCTGCTAAAGGGGATAATACTAGCTTCAGAGACCAAGGGTGTACTTACTTTTTCACAGACTTACTTACTTTTATCACATCTTTTGAATAAATGATTGAAAGGTAATTTTCCTTGTGGTTTTGTTCAAGTACATCAACTTTATTAATAGGCACTGAATTTTTCAAAGATAAAATTTTTTTGCTTGTCCAAATATGTGTAAAAAGATATTTTTAAATAAAAATATTTATTCCATCAGGTGTACTTATTTTTTCACATGAATATACCTATTTATTGAAACAAAAGCAAAATGGTTATGTACACAATCTCACATTTTATCATTAGCTTTGTTTACATGCAGCCTAATAAACTGTTGATAATCCTGCAGACATTTGGAATAATAAAAAAAAATAAATTAATGTATACCCTTTGGTCAGAATTAAGAAACCAACTGAGATCAACCTAAATGAATGTGTGCGCACAATCTGTGGGTGGGTGGGTGTGTCTCACACACCAGAATTAGATCTTAGAGACCCAGAAGAGAGAAGAAAAATATATTTAAAGAGATCAAGATTAAGAATGGGGACAAAAAAAAAGTGACAAACCTAAGAGACAGATTATACTGTAGTGATTATAGTAGTAGATTATAAACAAATTATATTTATAATCTAAGACGCAGATCGCTAGCTCCCCCCGAACACAGCAGGTCTCTCAAACCCAATCTGCCCAACTTCAGATGCATCTTTGACCATGTGATCTTGGCATTGATTTTATTTAAATTATATATGTAGTGGGGCAAATTGGTGCCGCAGGTATTTTGAGTATTTACACTATATTGAGATCTCTGTAATAGCACAGCCCTAATCCATAACAGAGAAGAAAATCTTTAGTGCAAAATTATAGCTTTAGAAGATGACTTTTCTGCTTGTTTTTGTGCCAGTATTCCCTGCCACAGTGGTGTGGTGACCAGAGGACAAGGATTATGAATCAGGTCAGTTTCGCTTGTTCTTATTTCAAAAAAAAAAAAAAGTTAATGGACATAAATACAGTATCTCACAAAAGTGAGTACACCCCTCACATTTTCGTAAATATTTGATTATATCTTTTCATGTGACAACACTGAAGAAATGACACTTTGCTACAATGTAAAGTAGTGAGTGTACAGCTTGGGTAACAGGGTAAATTTGCTGTCCCATCAAAATAACTCAACACACAGCCATTAAAGCTGCAAGTCAACAAACCTAAGTGAACGTGCTGTGGGTGGGGTGGCAGAGGAGTAGAAATCCCAGAATTCAGACAGCTCCAAAATGTATCACACCAGCATTCTGGAACATTTTTATGTGGATCCACCACCTGGATGGATGTTTAAAGTCTCACACAGCACTATTATCAAAACAATTAGTTTTATTTTTTAATTCACCAAAAGTAAAATAAAACTACAAAATTCAACAAAGCTCACCTGAATTATTTGTCACGAAGCATAGCCTACAGTCACATAGCGAGTGTTATGTTCACTGACATGGGGAAATTAGATAGGAGGCAGGCTTGGTTTGAACATACACATATACACACACGAACACCAAGCTCTCTTCTCTCCAGCCTTCTCCCTCACATGAAGTGCTTGTCTCTCTGTCCTCCTTATACTCTCAGCCGTATTGCAACGCTGCACGATAATTAGGAAATGTCCCACAGGTGTGTGTAATCTGTCGCTCACCTTATCCAGCTCTGCCCTCTATTCATAAGACAGCGCTCAACCATGCCCTCGCCTCCACATACCCTCCCCACCACCTGACTCAAGCTGGAGAGCTCTCCGGCCTTGATTAAGGGTTCACCTGCCCTGAGATACACAACCAGGTGATCTTTAGCCAGCGGAATCTCCTCATTGAACAATGCCAGACAGTGTCACTGGAACCAACGCCGCCGTCACTTCTGGAAGTCCACTGTTGGACTGGCCAACCTGTTTCAGAATCGCCCACCTCAGGACTGGGTACACCAGCTGATTCATGGCTGGAAACCGATGGTCCGTGATCTAGGCCTCCCCTGTGAGCAGCTACAACAATGCCTAAAGGCCTCTGGATCGTCCTGTGGACCCGTCTTTGCCGGGGCGGCATGCAGCGGTTGGCTCAGATGAGTTCCTGAAACGCCCGTCAGTCCTCCAATTGCACCTGTTCTTTTCGCAGTTCTTGGAAGGCATGATGCTGTGTTCAGTGAAGACTGGCAAGGGATTCAGTAATGGCTGCCAGCGGCGAGGATTCCATGTTGGCGTTGCTCCTCAATTTCCCAGGTTTTGGCACAAGTGCAATGTTCCGTAATGTGAAATGTGGATGAAGGGAGGCAGGCTTGGTTTTAGCACATGAAGTGGCTTTATTTGCTGACACTTTTCCTCTTACTCGCTTTTCAGCAGTACTACTTTTAGTCTTGCTCATGTCAATACACACATGAGCTTTCTTCTCTTTTTTCCTTCCCAAGGTGCCCCTCTCTCTCCTCATGCTCGCGGCCTCACTGCAACACAGAACAATAGTTAACCGCTTACAAGGAGGCTAAACGTTGTCAACTTGCGCATGGCGTTGAAAGTGAGATTGACTACCAGGAATTAAATGGAGTTAATAACCAATGTACAGACATTCGGGCTTTTAGGGAGTACAGGGACTCAAATGCACAGACGGTTCCAGAAGGACTGTGGCAGTTATTGGCTACTGTGAAACCCTACCAATCTCGAGTGGAGTGCAAACAGGCTTTCTCCAAAATGACTTTCATTTGTAGCTGTCTGCGTGTATCCCCACCATCTCATCATCAACATTGTAGGCCCACCACTTACAAAGTCCAATCCCGAGCCATTTGTTTGCTCATGGATATGTAAGGGACACATACATTCAATAGAATACATAACACAGAGAAGAGGACTCTGACATGACAGCTTTGTGGAATATTTTGTGTTGAGCAGTTAATGTTACAATAAACGAAGTAGGCCTACTCTATGAAATGTAGCTTTGTTTTTGAAATGCTTTGAGCAAATGTGCTTTATAGCTAACTGAAGCGACAACTCATAAGTTGATAATGTGCAATCCATAAATGTTTCCCCTTGTACTGACAATATTCACTGCTATAAACTCGTTATGTTGCTGTACCATTGTGATAAGTTACATAGGCCTACCAATCAGCATTGACTATTCTAAAAGCATTTTTACATGTCTAAGTTTGGGCACAGGGACCTTTTCTGTACCTCCCAGCTTGCAAGATCACTACCCTTTTTGTTCTGGGATTTTCAAATTAGGCACTGGTCGAGGGTGTTTTGTGTTGGGTTGTGTTTTTTTTTTTTTTTTTTTTTTTAAGGTTGAACTGTTTGAAAACCTGTTACTTTAAATGATTTCAGTACATAGATAGTGTTTGATTGCTTCTGGTAGTGTATATAGTCATGTGAAAAAATAAGTACACCCCATTGTTTGATTTTTTTTTTTGTTATTATTTATTTTATGTTTTGGACATATTTGATCATCTTTGAAGCAGTGCCTATTAATGAATGTGAAATACTTTATGTACTATAAAATTAGCTTTTTCAATCATTTATTCAATGGAAATATCAACAGATGTGGTATTCTTATGTGGAAAAAGTAAGTACATCCTTGGCCTCTTCCTCTACTTCTTGTAGACGTTTTGCATAATTGTCCATCGGGCTTGCTGGAATTATTTACTATTCTTCCATGCAATATTTTTTCAGTTGCAATATGTTTGAGGGTTTTCGTTTATTTAATGCACATTTCAAATCCCTCCCACCCAACCTTTAAATGGATTCAGATCTTCGGCTTTGACTAGTTCATTCTATAACAGTCCATTTCTTCTTTTTGATCCATTTTTTGGTGGATTTGCCAGTTCTACTTTCAATTCAACTTCAACTGTTGGACAGGTGTACTCACTATCCTCAAGCACTCTCTTTGACATGATGCAGAATTCTTAGTTGAATCAATGAATGCAAGCATTGCTGCTTCTCCTGTAAAGCTGAAAAGTCTTCCCGCGATAACAATTAAGCCTAGTTGAAGACCTATTTCTGTGTGCGAAGGTCTGCAACCCATTCACAGCTCATGTGCAGAGCGAAAGCAAGTACGGTGGAAGGCGGACGTGAATCTGAGGAGGAGTTTATGGCTAAACGAGGAGCTACATTTACAATCTGGAACTGGTTTGGTTACAGAAAATCAGTTTTATTCTGAGATCAATGTTTGTGCTTCTGAAACTCTCAGGATCACAGCTATCACTTGTAGCCAAAAACAGTGGTCCATGGTACTATATTTATATCGCCGCTGATATCGTTATCGCAATAAATACCAGAAAATATTGTGATAGTTTTGCGTCCATATCGCCATCCCTACTTGAATTTCACTTCCACCAAAGTGCACTTTTTACAGTGTACTCTTTCAACAAAATTATGGTTGTTTCATTAGCTTAAGAGTTCATCACAATAGGTCGTGTTAACTTGGTGTTCACTTAGAATTGTAAGACCATTAAGATGTTTATCCTCTTCAAGTTTTCTTTGAATCTAAGCAATTAAAGCATTCGAGAAAATGCTAGACCTAGTGTTTTTATTGGTTTGCAAACATTCCGACTTTCCTTCGGTGTATCTCTGATCAGTGGTTAAAACTATTACAAGTATGAAGTCTTACAAGTGTGACCCCCAAGCAATGTTTCGCTTTTTGGTTTGTTTAATTATGTACAACGTGAATCCAAACACAACAACAATGCAAACAAAACACAAAAGTATCATAGTTGCTCCTATTTGAGCTCTGTAAAAGAACTAATGGATGATTAAGGTATCTGGAGTTAACTCTAGTGCACTTCACCCCATTTTTGAAAGCAATCCACTCCTGGTCCAGGAGTTAATTGTGATTGGTTGATCTTTTCTTGTCATAACCGGGAAAGGCATGTTGTATTTTATTTTAAACCATTAAAGGGTAGTGTCGTCTTTTCTTTGAGCCTAAGAGGAGGCTTACAGGTTTAGAAGGATTATACAGCAGTACACTAATTTGCATGCCTTTTGTGTTTTAGAACTTTGTGGACTGTGGAGTCCAGACGTTGCTGACACTTCTGTAGTCCGTTTTAAATGTGGACTGTCTTCCTGGTAAGAACTCGCTTCTTTTCATTAATAGCTTTTTCCAGTATTTCATACTGTAAGATAGGAGACTTTGGTGTTGTCCACAATGGGCCGGTGTGGCTGGAGGATTTCATTCCTCCCCAGTAGGAGCCATACATATTAGTCAATTGAAGACCAAAGACAGCTGATTAAACAAGTGGACTCAGATGTGGCTCCTGCTTGGTTGGAATGAAAGCCTATTGTGGACTAAAATTGAATACTTCTGTTGATTGGTAGCAGGAAGAATAACACTTAAACTTGCCATCCATTTAAATAGAAACAGATTTATGCAGTTATCCAAATAGCCAGTCTTGTGGCAGTAGCACAATGGATAAACTCATGGTCAGATACGGGTCAGGAATTTCAGTTAATGTTCACAACAAACCTCAGAAAGGGAAAAAAGTGTGATATCTTTGACTGTGGCACTACTTTACATTGGAGCAAAGTGTCATTTCTTCAGTGTTGTCACATGAAAAGATATCAAATATTTACAATAATTTGAGGGGTGTGATACTTTTGTGAGATACTGTATATGCAATAAAATGCCTACATCTAACAGTTCAGTGTTACCTAATGTACATGACTTGAGACTTGGCTGATTTAAGATGAGGCTTGATGCATGATTTTAAATTTCAGTTGATTTAAAAAAAAAAAAGA
This sequence comes from Noturus placidus, assembly GCA_022414735.1. Lineage (NCBI taxonomy): Eukaryota > Metazoa > Chordata > Actinopteri > Siluriformes > Ictaluridae > Noturus > Noturus placidus. The sequence continues at coordinate 154,719 of JAFFST010049854.1, forward strand.
TTAAATAAAAAATAAAAAGCTCAGTAGACTCAGTTGCTCTTTCGCCTTTTTGAACATTGTATTTACGTGGCTTCTTTAGGACCAGCACCCATGGAAACCAAGGCTGATATCTTCCTGGAAATGACATCTAATTGTGGGAAAACATCTTCAGCATTCTACCTCTGGTTTGACTGTGATTTTGGGAACAAAGGTCCCACTCTGGGTGACATGACCGTGTGATACCAAATCATGGACATGTGGTCAAACTTCTAATAGAAGGCTGCATAATGTGTACGTGTATGTGTGTGTGTGTGTGTGTGTGTATGTATGTGTGTGTGTGTGTGTGTGTGAGAGAGAGAGAGAGAATTTTTTGTCAGATTATTTGTATTGTCCTTTCTCTGCTTTTGTCATTCCAAACCTTTAAAAAAAAAAAAAAAAAAAAAAAGTCACTTTTAAAATCACAAAAGTATGTTTCATCTATGTTGCTCATTTTAATGTTTGCACCTCTGTCGCTCTCCAAATGCTTATTACTCTCAAGGGGAGGCGACTGTTCTTGAGGCTTCTGTAAATTGTTCCGCAAGTTCAGTTCAGCAAATTTTATAATTATATTTGTTGCTTACTCATTCATGCTGGCAAAGCTCTATTGATTAACTTCACATCTCGTCTCACGCATTGTAAGCACTGTCCTGGTTTTATTTATGTATTTATTTATTTTGAACAACTTGTGATTCCAGTGTTTGTTAGCATTCTGAGTATTTCTCAGTGGATTTGAGGGTTATTTTTTTTTCTTTAAGTGACTTTGCCTATTGACATAAGTTGGCTTGACTCTTAATTTCAGATCCGTTGTGAAGAGTCGCCAGAAATAAAATCACTGCATTAAATAGAATGATTGATTGAAAAAAGAAATGAAAAAAAAACTTTTAACTTTGTATCTGTAAAAAGGCTTAGTCACACAATGGGTTTGGCCAATTTTAATTCACTAACTAATGATGGAATAACAATGCTTTACACGTTCACTGGTTGAAACTGATGTTTGATATTTTTTTATTGTTTTTTATTTTAAGGTTCACTGTGCTTGTATGTTTCTTCACTTTGTTAATGGTGGTTTTCTTCACTAGAGTTGTGTTATTTAAAAAAAATAGAGTGAACTGTCTTGAATGGTGAGGTTTGCACTGGACATTTTCTTATGGTTGTAACAGATTGCAGGCCAACCTAAATAGTTTCTGGTAAGCCATAGGAATTGAACACTATTGTTTATGAACACTTTTATGGAGCCTTTGGCATCTGATGGATGCCTTTCTCTTTAAACTTCCCATGGCCTCATAAGAACTGTAGTTTCTGCTTTGATTGATGGCATTGGTCGATCACTATTCAGTTTTGTATGTATACTAGTTTAACATAAAAGGTTTGGTGTCTTGTCTTGTTTATAAAGAAATAAAGTTGAAGTTAAATAAAATTTTTACCATATGTGCATCTGTGCTTCATTATTGTAACTATTAATGGAGGATAAACCTAAAGGACCATTTGCACAGGTTATTTTGGACTAAGTGTACACCCACTCTGTAGGGACTGATCTGTTTACAAAGATCTTTCTTGAGTATGAAAACCTAATTTTCTAATCCATCCCCCTTTTAATATGTGGTACTGACAATCTGATATGAGGCAATACAAACCTAAACTGAACAGGTTAATTTGAGTTCGTGTGATTTTCAAGCAACTCCACAGTAATCATGATTTCTGCTAATAAACACATGTTGAGACCTTTAGCATGGTCATGTGGTGAACATATGACATTTATAATACTCTGTAATGGCTTTCCATTTATTGTTGTTTGCTTGTAACTACAGTCGAAGCTACATGCGAACCTTCTCCAAACCTGGTGACCATCGCATATCTTCATATTATCTTCATGCAGTAACATGATTAACTTTTGTCTCTCACCAAGCTGTCTGTTTTCTTAGTTTTGCAGGATAACAGCTCTTCAGCCAGCTATGAGTAGTAGATTAATCTGCACGACACTTGTCACACTTAGCTTGCCAGGGATACAGTGTATGAGGAGACTCATTTGTATGCAAATGATGCCTAATAGCAGGGTAAGTTTGAGTGATGGACCCTTCATGTTTTTATGATTATAACACTGAGCTGCAAATCTAGTGAACTTGCGTATACTGGGTGGAGTGGGTAGCCCTTTGTTTTCTTGAATCTCTGCAAAGCTTCCTGGACAACTTCCGGAGTTTCAGTAATGTGTAGGCGACCTACTGAACTGAGGATCAACAAGTAATTGGGAGCCGAATTTTTGTGCAGACATTCCTGAGTTTATACTTGGATTTGCACAGCATCACAGGAAACTCTGCGTTAATCCCCTGTGCGGTTTAGTGCACTTCGAGGCGAGTCATGGAATGGCGTACTCCACCACCATGACTAACTGCCATTCCATCTTCCATCCATCCATCCATCCATCTTCAACCGCTTACTCCTTATCAGGGTCACGGGGAACCTGGAGCCTATCTCAGGGAGCATCGGGCACAAGGCGGGGTACACCCTGGACAGGGTGCCAGTCCATCGCAGGGCGCAATCACATACACCACAATCACATACACACTCACATTCATACACTACAGACACTTTAGACACGCCAATCAGCCTACCATGCATGTCTTTGGACTGGGGGAGGAAACCGGAGTACCCGGATGAACCCCCCCCCACACACGGGGAGAACATGCAAACTCCGCACACACATGGCCCCGGCGGGACTCGAACCCCGGACCCTGGAGGTGTGAGGCGAACGTGCTAACCACTAAAAACTGCTTCATTGTATACTTTTAGACGTGTTTTCATTAGTTTCTCGACTCCCATTGGTGTTTCCGGGATGTCCATCCGTTCGGAAGCGTCATGATTAACGAGCTGGACGCGGCGGGGAAATGCGCACGCGCACTGCGTTACTACAGCTCTTCAAATCAACAACAAGACGCAAAGAACTGAGGGGTAATTCCACGAAACCAGGTAAGCCAGGCAACTTCAACAAGCTAGCTTAACTTGACGTCTGTCTGCCAAACTTTGTGATTAAGTTCAGGTTTAAGAATAAACACAGCATTAATTAACTGCATTAATAATTCTGCAAGACGCGCGCGCGCTTGTCCTGTGTCTTGGTGTGGAGTCCCCCATCACTCCCAGGCATTAATTGACTGTGATTATGACCTCTGTTTCCAGGCATTTCTATAGTAACGGATATACTGAAAACCTCCTGGGCACCAGCTCAAGAACCTTAATTGCTCAGGCCATTTATAATATTTTTATTCCGTTATTTGGGAAATATTAAAATGCTGGTGGTATTGGGATTAAGTGTTGTGATGCTTTATTGGAGCTTAACTGGGGAAGAGTCTGTATACTTAACTGTACACTATTTGCAGTTAGAGTTACCGTACAAAAATATTGTTTTAAATACTTCTATCTATACTACACACTACTGCAATAGTTTACCAGGGGTTGGTGTTCAGTCATGATGGATAATAATAATGTAGGGGTTCGAATGATGTTGCACATGTATAAGGATGAGTCTGAGTTGTACTGTATCTGACCAAATGCTGTTCTGCAAATTTTGTTTTAATAGTGAAATTTTGATCAGTGTTTTGTCGACAGGAAGAGAAATCAAACATGCTACCAAAAATAAATAACTAAATGGTGGCTATAGTGTTGGTTGCTTAACTATGAACAGTCCAGGGCTGCACATCCATGAGTAGCAGATCAGTGGATACAGTCAGTTTACTGTGCTATTGGCAAACCAGTGACGGTCTAGCGCAGTTTAACACTTGCTTTTATAATAATAATAATAATAATAATAATAATTTGGGGGTTTAAAAGCATGCCAGTAGGTTGATTAGCTACTTTAAATTGCCCCTGTGTGCGAATAAGTGTGCACCTTCTCCAGGCTACTGAATATTCATTAATTAGTTAGCATAACCCTAAATATTTTATCACAGAAGAAACATGAAAGGGGGAACAATTCTAAAATTTTGCTGAACTGTGTTATCTTCAGCTGGGCGAAAATCATGAAACAGTATATGCATGTAACCTTCAATGGGTATTTAGAATTTCGTTGTCCCATTTTTTTTTTTCATGGCGGGATTAAAATCCTACTCGGACTGATTGCTGGTTCGCGTGAGAGAGAGAGAGATGAGGGAGGCGTGGATTAGGGAGAATGGTTCATATCCTCTTATAACACAGCTTTGTAGAGCAACTCTGTTAAGAGCTGTGTTGAGGGCAAAGCTATAGTGGATATTCAGTCTAACAGCAGTCAGTTTTGAAAATGGAGAAAACACTTGATATTGTGTCAGAGTTTGTGCTTCACATGTTAGAACCACTAAAATCTCTCTCTGTGTAGGCAAGTTATGTAGTTCAAGTTGTTGCAGTTTGCCAGTGCTATATTGGATGAAAATTTCAGATATCATGATTTCTGCAAAAAGTACACATGTTGAGGCGTTAGTGTCAGAAGTGGATTAGTATACCTACTACAAATGTACTGATGGACACTGTTCCTACATGAACGATGTATAAAAGTGTGTGTAAAATTGGTGATGGGATGAGTATGAACAGTTCTGGCTGAAGTTATATAAGAAATTGCATGGGGCTAGATGTTTGTACTATAGATGGGGTGGGAAAGTTGTTGGTCACTGAGCAGGGGGATGATGATGATTAGTAGTGGTCTGGTCAGATGATGAGATTTGAGGGATTAGGAGATTAGTTGGAGTTGTGTTTGTGTGTAGTAGAATAAATGCTCATTGAGTGTGGAAGCATTGGGCATCACCTGGACCTTCTGTTATTGTTCTCTTGTAGTGCTATTTTGCTTTTGCTTTATTATACATTTTTTTAAATATTATATTACATTATTATAATAAAATACTTACTTGTCGATAGTAATGTCTCCTCCATCCAGAAACATTGCCTCTACCTCGGAATAAATATATGATTAATCACTATTTACTTCTGAATCATCACCCCCAGACTCGTCGCTTTCCCGCTGAGTACGTTCTTCCTGCACATGTTGGAACGAGTGTTTTTGTTTTCCTCGTCCATTTCGACATAATTCACTTTCCAAAAGTTAGTCACAGTCACAAAAGTATATGTTTCACGTTTCAAAAACAGGTGCAAGTACATGTACTGCCTACCTGATACGGAGTAATATTATTCAGTGGAACTGTCATAGTCTTAGAGTCAACTCTGCAGAATTTGTGTACACAATACGTGTACAGCAAGAAAAGAAACAGCTTGAGTTCAACTCGGACGATACGGAATCATATAACCAGCTCTTCTCAATGGAAGAACCTGATGGTCAGACAAGATTAACTATCATTTTATAAAACTTCTCCCACAGAGTGTTCTGTCTCTACTTCTTAAAAACATAAATATAGTTTGGACATCAGGACACATGCCACCCACCTGGCTAGAAGCACTAATAATACCTATACTTAAACCAGGCAAGGACTATAATGACCCCAAAAATTATCACCCTATAGCCCGGACTAGTTGTCTTGGTAAAACCATGGAGAAGACGGTTAATAATCATCTTGTCTAGAAGTTAGAAACTGGAAATAAAATAAGTAGACTTCACTGTGGCTTTAGACAGCGTAGGAGTACACTAGGTCACCTTCTTAGACTGGAATCTTATGTATGTGACACTTTTTGTCAAATAAGAACATGCTGTAGCTGTGGTTTTTTGATCTAGAGACAGCATGACAACACAACATGGAAGTATGGCATTTTAAAAGACTTTAAAAGCACCAAATGGGTTTTAGATAGACACTTTGAAATGAGGGTAGACTCTACTTTCTCAGGCTCATACACACAGGACTGTGAGTACCTCAGGGAAGCATTATTTCTGTTAATCTTTTTTTTTTATTATTTAAGATATTGTGCAGTCTTCATGTTGAAGATGTCTGTATTTGCTACAAGGGGAAAAATATGAACACCATCGAACTACAACTATGCAGAAATAAAATCCATTTTGAAATATCTTCTTCAGTTCTGTTCATTTATTTGTGTGCCCATTCTCATATATATTTACCCATGTATTCATTTATACATGTTTATTCATTTATTATTCATAACCTTGCTCCTGACATGAACATGGCACTAATAATTAAACGACTAACCGTAAATCAAGGAAATGTGGAGAATACAATTGTTTAATATAATGCTAATAACTCGTACAATATAAGAGAAACGGGGATAATAAGATAATAAAGCTGTCGTGAAAATAATCACAAAATTAAAAATCATTCTTTAGAAGTGTTTCTCAAATTGTCCAACTCCCTATTATTATGTTCTTAATTTTATGTCGATTTATTATATTATATCTATTCATGTTCTAGCTGCATTAAAGTGCTGTTCATAACATCAAATTACCAAACTTTCCCTTGCAGTTCTTTAAAATATTTATAGTCCAGTAAAGGTGGTATTTGGCAGTAACGTCATTGAACGAGGGTACTGTATCCAAAAAAGTATCGGCACCACTGAATACACATGGCAATATGTATGTTTGTCATGTTCTTTGTTTTTGGTAATTTGCACTTTCAAAAAAATAATTTTCAAACACTACAACTGTTACACTTTAAAACTAAATCTTTAACTACAGAGGACAGGGAGACTTCTATAAGAGAAGTCTTTTCAAAGCTGGTCCTAAACAGTTACAAAAGCAATTCTGGTTATTTACACTTTCCCACTAGGAACGTTCTGCAGTATCCCTACATCATCAGGCCAGAACTGAGACAATTCTCACTGAGACAAAGTTGTAATTATTAATAGATTGAATGCCTTCAGTTTCTCTCTAGTATAACCGCTCTGAGTTTCGGTGTGTTATATGTTTGGTCAATGCAGGTTAGAGCACTGCTTAGTATTGTTTTACTACTGACAGGATGCCAAGCCATAAGAATCTTCTAGAGTTACGCCATTTGACGGTGTTGATTAGTTTAGCACTCCCTGTCTTTTAGTGTTAATACATAACAATAAATAACATTTTAGCTAACCAGTATTGGGGGTAATGCGAGTTACGTAATCAGATTACTTTTCTGAAGTAACGGGTAAAGTAACACAATACTTTATAAATTTGCATTAAAGGTATGTTCTCCCTCCACATCAGAGATGTGCCACACCCGTAATCTTATATGCACAAACGATGTAGTTACATTTTTGAAAGTGAAGATGGCTTGTAAAGCAGTGTACAGTGGTGTAACTGGAAAATGTTCATCCTTGTGCTCAAATGTTAGTCAATCAACTGTGGCATCAGAGAGCCTGGAGGTATTCAGCAAAAGAAAGGTGGAATTAATTTCATGATTCACTTAGCAGAGTCACAGACATGCCTTTAGTAGACCTGTATCAACTTTGCACACACCGGGACATCAGATGCATAAAAAATATTGCAAGGCTCTGGAGCCTGTCTGGCATTGGATATACTTCACTGAGATGATGACCGTTTCTAAGGCACCCTTCATCCTTCCCTTGAAATGCTGATAGCCAAAATCTTGGCACTGAAAGATCTCCTGACTTATGCTGACCAGATGATTGCTGACCTCCCAGACGAAATGGTACAGGTATTTCTTCCATTATTATAATAATTATTATTATTACTGTTTGTGTTGTTTTTGTTGTATTTTTTGTATATGTTAAGTTTAATTCTACTCCTTTTTCTACTGCTGACATAAACTAAATTATTCTGGTATAAATGCATGTCTAATAGTTTATAAACTGTTTAACCAGTCTGAAATGGTCTCTTGCAGGTAGTCACGACACAGTTTAGCTCCCTCCTTGACAGTGGTGAAGCTTTGCTTGCTGCCATGACCCTGCCAAAGTTCAAGTTGCGCTGGCTGAGAGATGAAATAAGCAAATACACCTTCAAGATGTTTGTGGCAGCAAAGTGTCGTGTTATCACCATGGAGATGCCACAGAAAGAGCCACTGCAGACTCCTGAAAGCAGAGACCATGGAATTGACTTCTTTACATTTGCTTTAGAGGAGAATCAACATAATAAACGAGCAATTAATGACATGGAGATGATGAAATCATGAAATGAGCTGATATGGAAAATCTACATGATTTCCCCAGGATTTTGAAGATCTTCTTAAAAGCCAACACAGCAGTGCCTTCCAGTGTGCTGGTTGAGAGGCTATTTATTATTGGAAGTCTCCTCCACACCCCAAAAAGGAAACATCTCACAGACCAGTGTTTTGAGAGACTTCTCCTGCTGCGTTATAAACCAGATGAAATAGAAAACTCTTAAATTAAGAATACTCCAATACACACACACACACACACACAAATGTGGTGGTAGTGGTGGTGTTGTTTCCTTGCATACATTGCAGATGTGATCTGGACTCTTTTGCATAAAAGGATTTTTATTTTGAGGACACTTGATAAACTAAGTAGTTAACTCAGAGTTTTGGCTTGTTGGAATCAACTTGCATTTGTTTGTTTAGCTGTGCTGCTAATTATGCACAAAATATTACCTCTGTCTGTTATTATAAACTGCGTTAAACACTAGTGCAGAAAAGAACTCCGTCAAAAAACACCTGCAAGGCCTGGAAGAGATCGAGCCTTAGCTAGGAAAGAAAAAGTAATGCACAAGTAACATAATGCATTACTTTCCAGGAAAAAGTAACTAAGTAACACAATTAGTTATTCTTTTAGTGAGTAACTCGATATTTTAACGCATTACTTTTAAAAGTAACTTTCCCCAACACTGTAGCTAATTTCAATCTTGTTTGTAAATTAAAATTCTTGATAGATTCTTCACTCAGATTATGTACAAGTTGCATCATGCACTGTATAGAACTCTGTCATTAAATGCATTAGTTCCATGCCTAAATTAAATAATCTTGTTGTATTGAGTCCTCAGATTGGATACAAGCTCTTATTCATCAACAACAATGTGAAGAGTGCATTATTTTTGCACTAAATAATTGTTTGCATTGAATTGGAAACAAACCTTCATTTTGTGGACAGGGAGGTGGCTATAATTCTCATTTTGGTGTTGTTCCTTTCTTCTTCATTCAAGTTCTAAGATGGTTATATCTCTAATATCTATCCAGAATTTTGACTTTGATTCCAATTTTCCTATCAATATCTATAAAAAAAACTTAACATTATTAATTCAATTACGTAATTATTAAATATATTGTCCATAGTAGCTTTACCAGAGTCCACAAAAACATCTATTGAAGGCAAAAACTACAAATTGATGCATGTTCATTGTCGTTTTGAACATTTTACTTGCCGAAAAAGGGTTTCTCCATTGTCACTGGGATCTTTTGTGCCTTTAATGTGTCTTTTAGTAAAATATCACCTTAATGAGGTCCTTACAGTCCAGTTTAATAATTTAAAAGTAATCTATATTCGCATTACAACATAATGCATTTCACTGATAAAATGTCCATAGGCCCACAAATACAATTCAGTGTATGAATATTCTGAAACAATTATTTCTGTTTCTGAAATAACTATGTCCCCTAGAGCTGACTGTGATTTGCAAGGCCATTACTGCAAAGTTTATTGTTCATATTGAGTTCATGGAGTCTTTCCAATTCCCTCAAACTAACGTAATGCCCCCTAAAATACCACATCTACCAATCCAGGAAGAGTGGCAGCACATGCTTCCTCTGAGACACGTGAAACCAGACAACCACATCTTTTCAAACTGCTGCTCATCCATGGGGTGGCGTTACACACTTGAAGGAAAACTGAATCTTATTCTGCATGCATGAACTCACAGACGCCCACAATTTGGTAGTGTCACTCTGACTGACAGAGGAGAGAGAGTATGCCCCTCCCACCCTGAGAGGAAGGCCAGTTTTGCTCTCTTTGGTTCTCGGTGTAAACTCACCCTGTTATATATTTACAAACCAAATATTATGATGTATATAGTTATGGAATTATTATACATGATTAAAATACATTTACATATTTTTTATTTGACAGTGTGGGCCAAAAGATTTATGTATTTATTCTTGGTTTTTTTTAGAATTAGATTTAGGTGTAGCCAGGTGTTGATTAGCTGCATTAATAATTAAGTGTTAAATGCAGCAGTCATTCTTTATTCAACGTTTTGGCAGTACATTCACTGCACTCATGGATGTGGCATGTGACTGTGACAGTTGCTTTTCTGTTGGTGTGTGTGTGAGTGAGTGAGTGATTCATTTCTTCTTTAATACTGTAGCCATGCAACAAGTGTTTGGTAACTTGAGGGACTTGCCGAAATCCACTAAGGCCAGTGACCTTGACCTCATCTTCCTCAAAGGCATCATGGAAAGCCCTATTGTCTGCTCTCTCACCAAGGTACTGCAGAATCTCTCCCTCACAAACTTGTGTTACACTAATTATGTAATTATTAGCTGATGGCCATAGTTGAAAGACAGGATTGATTTTTGTGTGTGTATGTGTGTGTGTGTGTGTGTAGGCTCATGAGCGTTTAGAGGATATGAAGTTGGAGGCAGTACAGGACAATAATGTTGAACTAGTGAGTGAGATTCTAGGGGTAATTCGTGGGCTGACCATTAGAGACGACAATGCTGCAGAGCTATTGAGAATACTTCAGCAGCCACACTTCCAGGTACGTAACTTCAGTATGATCATTACCTTTCGCTGTCTCTTCACTTCTCCCCTCATCTTGTCACTTTGTCAGCTTCTTTGTTTCCTTGTCTTAGTCTCTCCTGGAGGCCCATGATATGGTGGCATCAAAATGCCATGAGGCTCCACCCCCTGTCGATCCAGCCATTGAAGCAGCAGTCAACAATGCACTCATGCAAGGTGATGCTGTCAGAATGATCGGCATCCGCAAGAAAGCCGGAGAACCTCTGGTTAGTGTGTGCATCAGTGTAGTTTAATAAATATAGCAGAAGGAGTATGTACTGCTGATGAACTGATCATTTGTGACAAAGGAATATCTGTTTTGGAGAAATAGTGCTTGAGGTTTTCCTCTCAAGATCCAATATACAGAGCATAACTTGTCAACATATTTAATGTATGTGTGTCTTTTAAAATAGGGAGTCACGTTCCGGGTAGAGAAGGATGACCTGGTGATTGCTCGGATTCTCTATGGTGGGATGATTGACAGGCAGGGACTGCTCCATGTAGGTGATATCATAAAGGAAGTGAATGGACAGGAAGTGGGCAACAACCCCACAGAGCTACAGGCGATACTACAAGAGTGCAGTGGAGGAATCACACTTAAAATCCTGCCAAGCTACATAGATTCGGCAGTACCACCACAGGTATTGGTAATGCGTAGGCATGCCCGTACAACTGCATGCTGCCAGTGGGTGCACTCAACAGCTGGGGGTATCAGGTTCTTTATGGTCAAAAACCCTTTTGGGAGCAATGTTAATAATACCTAATGTTTGTTTAATGCTTTTCTAACAAAACCTGATCTTTTTTACTGTGTGCTCCCTCCTAATTGGCCTAAACAATCTGTGGTCTCACAGACTTTTTAAAGTCTATTATATTTTGCAGGGCAGAATCTACACACACTCCTTAAACCTCTTTAAACAGACTAAGCTGTTGCTTTTTGTTGCTCTTATTTAGAAAAAATACAGTAGGTAGACTCTGTAAGATCAGGGAATCATGTTTAAACAGTGATATAATACAGAGACACTTGAATAGAAGATACATGCATGATTTTTAGTGGAGCAGATCTGAGTGCATGGTATTTGACCACTAATGCCTGATAAAAAATGCTCATATATACATGCTGTATTAAGTTCTCCCGTCATCTGTGTGCTAGGTTTATGTAAAGCCACATTTCGACTACAATCCAGCCAATGACACTCTGATTCCGTGCAGAGAGGCCGGGCTTGCCTTCAAGAGGGGTGATGTTCTTCAGATAGTGAACAGAGAGGACCTGAACTGGTGGCAGGTATGATTTCACTGCTTTCGTAAGAGGCTACAGTGGATTTGTATTCATTTGGATTTGTTCATGGGGAATTTGGATGGCAACATTTCATTGGATGGTTGTGTTGTTTTAACAGGCATGTCATAAGGTGGGAGGGGCTACAGGGTTAATTCCCAGTCAGTTTCTGGAGGAGAAAAGGAAAGCTTTTGTTCCCAAGGACTTGGATAGAACAGGTACATCCTAATTTGAACATTCAGATACATGTATGAAATAATGAAACAAATACATATGTGCAAAAATAAGTACACCCCATGGAAATGGCTTTTTTTTTTTTACATATTAACATGAGAATACATTTGACCCACTTTAAAACAGTGAATATTAATAAAGTTGATACACTCTATCAAATGATGCGCAACAATTATTTGTAGTAATCAGTCACATGGAAAAAGTAAGGAGACTCCTACACTTATCAGACCTTCAAATCTATAAAATTAGAATCGGGTGTTCAAGATTAGATGCCAGTGATTAGAACCTGCTTATGGAGTGCAGGTGGAACCTGTCTTATTTATACCTCTCTCATATCTAGTGTTTGGTGTTTCCTTTGCTATTGAGGTGTGTGGTATCAATATGCCAAGATCTAAAGAGTTCTGTACGGCCTTCAGAAAAAAGGTTGTGGATGCCTCGGAGTGCTTCAAGGGATTTAAAAAGACTTTCAAATTATTCCACTGTAAGCAAAAGCATCTACAAGTGGCACAGATTTCAAACGACTGCTAATTAATCCATGACTGGCCTCAGTAAATTCCCAGTAAATTCAGCCCAAGAGCAAAAAGAAGTCTCAAAGAATCCCAAAATTTCATCACAAGATCTGTTAATAAGTCTTGCAACTTTTGGTTGAAGTGCATGTTTCTACAGTCAGAAAGAGATTACACAAATTTGACCTGCATGGGAGACATGCCAGGAAAATGCCTTTGCAAGACTTGAGTTTGCCAATGAGCATATAGTTAAAGTACAGGCCTTTTGGAATAATGTGCTCTGGACAGACGAATTAAAGATAGTTGATTGGCCACAGTAACAGCAGACATGTTTGGCGCACACCAAAGACAGCTTTTCAGGAAACGCACTTCATACCAAATGTGAAGCACGGTGGTGGAAATGTTATGGTTTGGGGTTGTTTCGTTGATTCAGGGACTGGACAGCTTGTTTTCATTGATTTCAACTACGAATTCTGTTTTATATCGGAGTGCTTAAAGATATGAGACCATCCGTCTGACAGTTGAAGTTGAACTGAAAGTGCACCCTTCCACACACCTCTAAGACGACCACTGCCTTGCTAAAGAATCTGAGGGTGAAGGTGATGGACTGGCCAAGCATGTATCCAGACCTAAACCCTATTGAGCGACTGTGGGGCATCCTCAAACAGAAGGTGGAGGAGCACAAGGTCTCAAACATCCACCAGCTCCGTGATGTCGCCATGGAGGAGTGGAAGAGGACTCCAGTGGCAACCTGTGAAGTTCTGGTGAACTCCATGCCCAAGAAGGTTAAGGCAGTGCTGGAAAATAATGGTGGCCAAACAAAATATTGACACTTTAGGCCCAATTTGGACATTTTCACTTAGGGGTGTACTCACTTTTGCTGCCAGCGGTTTAGACATTAATGTCTGTGTGTTGAGTTATTTTGAGGGGACAGTAAATTTACACTGTTACACAAGCTGTACACTCACTACTTTACATTGTAGCAAAGTGTCATTTCTTCAGTGTTGTCAAATGAAAAGATACAATCAAATATTTACAAAAATGTGATGGGGTGTACTCACTTTTGTGAGACACTGTATGTATGTTTGTGTGTATGTGTAAATATGTATATATATATATATGAATCCTTGCTGAGGGTCTGTTAGAGCAGTGTAGACAAGGCTGTGCTACAGAACTTCTTACTGAAAAGCACATGAACATTCATAAGGCCCTACTCTCATGTCCAAAATTATCCTCATAAACCATGCCCTTTATTTACTATCAAATAACACCTATAAAACACGTGTCCTTTAAGGGAAAATGTTTGAGGAGATATCATGGTAAACAAAAATTGTAAAAAGGACAGAACACTATTCTCAAAAATAATTTGTGATTTAACATAAAATTTACATTTGGGTTCTTTCCTATTCAATAACTTTAGAATGGATCTGTTAAAAATTGTAGATAGCATTAAAGACATTTTGACTTTATTTTGAATTCCTGATACAATTTCAACCCATATGTCATTTGTGTGCACTTAATACATGTGTGCATGCCCCCTGCCCCCCCTCCCCTCTCTTTTACTTCTAGGAATCTTATGTGGAACAGGGAATGGTAAAATGAAGAAAAAAAAGATTTACCTCACTTCGAGGAATGCAGGTAAGTCACTCTGTGCTTTATTCTCCGGTAAATGTTGGCACCCATCTGTTTGATGTGGATGTGACTGAACGTGCTGTATTTATTGGCAATTTATGTAATGTAGAATTTGACAGTCACGAGCTGCAGATCTATGAGGAGGTAGCATGCATGCCACCATTCCAGAGGAGAACACTGGCTCTGATCGGAGCACAGGGAGTGGGCCGCCGCAGTCTGAAAAACCGTCTGTTGGTGCTGCATCCTGACTGTTATGGAACTCCAGTACCATGTGAGTACTGACATTAAAATTGCTATCCAGTCAAAAGAAGTGTATAATTCATTTAATAACTCATTTAAGGGTAGAATAAACTGCATTTAAACTTTTGAATCTAATAGCTCTCACAGTCAGAATTTGTGTACACGGTTTTTTTTTTTTGTTTGTTTGTTTGTTATACCACACTGGTATAAAAAGAACCGAGGATGGAAAATGTCAGATTTTTCTACTTAGTTTTTCTTTTATCTGTCTACACACAAAAATAGTTTCAAAACTATTATACTTTTTTAAATAAATGCATAAGGACAAAGTGTATAGTTGTCCCAATTGTCCACTTGTCAGTGTACCAGTGCCGTAAGACAACTGTAACACTCATTTGTTGTACAAGTCTATATCTCTACCAATCATTAGTGCAAGATTGTCATATCTCTGCTAAAATATAGTGTCATGTTTTTGTATGCAACACCATTTGTGCTGTTCATTGAAAACATGTTTTACTATATTTTAACAGTATCTCATTCATTTGACAACTGAATAATAACTAAATGAGAGTTCACAGTGTTTCACTCGCTCTGATAATGTCAGTAATTGCTTCTTCTTGGATGTACAGTATGGTGCTGGGAAAAACTATTTCCTGATTTTTTTTTTTTTTGTGGTTTTGTGTACAACTCATACTGAACAGTTTTTGGATATTCAAGCAACATAAATCAAAGGCATCCTGAGTAAACATGCAGTACAGTTAACCTTTTTTTTTTATTGAAGCAAACACCTATCATCAATGTGAAAAACTAATTGCCCCCTTAAACTTAAAATCTGGTTGCTTTAGCAGAAAAAACTGCAACCACATGCTTCAGAAAACTGGACATCAGACTTTCACTTATTTCTAGGACTAGGACTTACTCCGATGCTTTGGATCATTGTGTTGCTGCTTAATCCAGTTGAGCTTGACTTTCAAATTACAGACTGAAGACCGAACATTCTCTTTTAGGATTTTCTGGTAGAGAGCAGAATTCATGTTTCCCTCAGTTATTGCAGGATGCTCAGGCCCTGAAGCAGCAAAGCATCCCTACACCATCACACTTCCAACACCATGCTTGACCATAGGTATGATGTTCTTTTTGTGGAATTCTGTGTTTTGATTTACTCCTGATGTAACAGGACACCTGTCTTCCAAACAGTTCCACTTTCAAATCATCAATCCACAGAACATTCTCCTAAAACGTTTGAGGATCATCAAGGTGTGTTTTGGCAAAATTCAGATGAGCCTTACTGCTCTTGTGAGTTAGCAGTGGTTTTAACATCACCACTCTTCCTTGGATTCCATTTTTTCCCCGATGTCTTTCTGATAGTGGAGTCATGAACAGTGACCTTTATTGATGAAAGAGAGGCCTGTAGGTCTTTTTATGATGTCCTTGGCTCTTTTGTGACTTCCTGGATGAGTTGTTGCTCTTTGAGGAATTATGGAAGGTCTGTCACTTCTGGGAAGGTTCACTACTGTGCTGAGTTTTTCCATTTGGAGATAATGGCTCTCACTGTGGTCCTTTTTGAAGTCTCAGAGCCTTTGAAATAGCTTTGTAACCCTTCCCAGGCTGATGTATTTCAATCACCATCTTCTCATCATTTCTGGTATTTCTTTTAACTTTGGCATTGTGTGTTACTGGGTAAGACCTTTTAACCAACTTCATGCTGTTGAAAAAGTTTTATTTAAGTGTTGATTTTATTGAACAGGATTTGTAGTAATCAGGCCTGGTTGTGTCTAGCCCAGCTGAAGGCCATTATGAATGCAGTTTTGTAGATTTGGGGAATAAGTAACTATGGGGACAAATACATTTTCAGACAGGCCCAGTTATTATTGGATGACTTTATTTGCTTCAATAAATAACATTAGAATTTAAAAACTGTATTTTGTGTTTACTCAGGCTGCCTTTGTTTTATTTTAGATTTTGTTTTAATTGCTGAAATATTTTTCCATGATGTACAAAAAATAGAAGAAATCAGGATTGGGCAAATACTTTTTCCACAGCACTGTAACAGACATGTAAATGGAGATTTTCAACAGTGGCAAAGTTAAAGTGAATATACAGTGGTGTGAAAAAGTGTTTGCCCCCTTCCTCATTTCCTGTTCCTTTGCATGTTTGTCACACTTAAGTGTTTCGGAACATCAAACCAATTTAAACAATAGTCAAGGACAACACAAGTAAACACAAAATGCAATTT